>JABSNV010001151.1:0-72500 GCA_024085815.1 Flaveria linearis
AAATAAAAATAACTAAAAACTCACAAACACGGGTTGCCTCCCGGAAGCGCTACGTTAAGAGTCTATAGCTCGACTTTCCTTCTACGTAACCTCAGATCGGATCAGAAATCCGGATGCTAACGATAGAAGCTCTTCGGTCTGCTTATCCGGCCCGTTCAAGTCGTTTGGTCGCAAATATGGTTTTAATCGATGGCCGTTCCCACTTGTCGTATGTGGTCATCGAAATCTTCGATCTCAATGTCTCCCGAGTTCCCTATCCGTATGATTTTATAAGGACCTGTCCATTTACTTTTAAGTTTACCTGGGAACAACTTCAGGCGAGAATTGTATAGCCACACCAAGCTCCCACTTCAAAATTCTTCAGTCTTAGTTTCGCATCGTGCACGCGTTTCATTTTGTCTTTGTAAATCGTGGCATTCTCGTAAGCTTCTTCCCGTAGCTCTTCCAGCTCCGTCAAGCTTAACTTCCGCTGTTTGCCTGCAGTGTCATAATCAAAGTTAGCCTCTTTAATGGCCCATAACGCACGATGAGCTAATTCTAAAGGCAAGTGGCAACCCTTCCGTAAACCAACCGGTAAGGGGTGGTGCCAATCGGTGTTTTGTAAGCAGTACGATATGCCCACAAGGATCATTCAATTTGTTAGACCAATCCTTGCTCGGTCAGGTCGTACTGTCTTTTGTAAAATCTCCTTGATTTGTCGATTTGACACCTCTACCTGGCCACTTGTTTGTGGATGATAAGGTGTGGCAATCCTATGATCAACACCATATCGCTTAAGCAATTTACCAAAATTGAAATTTTTGAAATGTGATCCCCCATCACTTATGATCACACGGGGCACCCCAAATCGACAGAAAATGTTGGTTTGAACAAATTTGCACACAACACTATGGTCATTGGTTTCGTGGCAATGGCTTCGACCCACTTTGACACATAATCAACCGCTAATAAGATGTATAAATGCCAAATGAGTTGGGGAAGGGCCCCATGAAATCAATCCCCCAGACATCAAAGATGTCGATTACTAGGATTGGTTGCATGGGCATCTCATTTCGTTTGGTGATACTACCCATCTTTTGGCAATTTGTACATGTCTTTGCAAACTCAAAAGCATCCTAAAATAGTAGGCCAAAATAGCCCGCATTGTAACACTCGATGCCCTGTTTTCTGGCCACTAAAATGACCGCCACATGCAGATGCATGCGCCAAAGACAATACATCCGGTATCTCTGAATCCGGAACACATCGTCTGATCAGTTGTCAGCCCCTATCTTGAACAAATCTGGATCTTCCCAAAAGTATTGTTTGGCACGTGACACAAAATGTTTCTTCTTCGACTTTGACCAATGTTCAGGAATTGCACCTGCAACACAATAATGACAAAGTCAGCATACCATGGATCATTAGATATAGAAACAGATAATAATTGCTCATCAGGGAAGGTTTCATTGATTTCTAGCTCATGCTCATCCAAGTTATGGATGATTCTCGACAAGTGGTCAGCTACGACATTTTCCTTTCCTTCTTATCTCTTATCTCTAAGTTAAACTCTTGCAATAACAGTATCCACCTAATCAATCGAGGTTTGGCATCTTTTTTATCCATCAAATACCTGACAGCAGAATGATCAGAATAGACAATAATCTTACTACCCCAAATATACGACCGAAACTTATCTAAGGCATAGACAACCGCAAGTAACTCTTTTTCAGTGGTGGTGTAATTTAATTGAGCATCAGAAAGAGTTTTACTTGCATAGTAAATAGCGACCAGCTTCTTATCTACTCTTTGACCCAGCACAGCCCCAACTGCGAAATCACTGGCGTCACACATGATTTCAAAAGGAAGTGACCAATCCGGTGATTGCAAAATGGGGCTTCCACCAACTTTTCTTTTAAATGTTAAAAGCTTGTAAACACTCATCATCAAAGTTAAAAGGGACATTTTAGAAGCAAGTTACACAAGGGTTTTGTTATCATACTGAATTTTTAATAAAACGCCTGTAAAAGCCTGCATGTCCTAAAAATGATCTAATGCCTTTAATATTTGTTGGTGGTGGCAAAGTGGATATGACTTGCACTTTTGCCTTATCAACCTCTATCCCTGCCTGTTGAGAAACGTGTCCTAACACGATACTTCTTGAACCATAAAGTGGCTCTTTTCCCAACTAAGGACCAAATTCGAGTCAACACATCTTTTTAACACTTTTTGTAATTGATTTAAACATGATTCAAAAGATGTTGAAAATATTGAAAAGTCATCCATGAAGATCTCCATAGAATCCCCCACCATATCTGAAAAGATACTCATCATGCACCTTTGAAAGGTGGCGGGGCATTGCACAAGCCAAATGGCATTCGCCTAAATGCGAAAGTACCATACGGACAAGTGAAAGTGGTCTTATGTTGATCATCTGGATGGATTGCAATTTGGTTATACCCTGAATATCCATCTAGAAAACAATAATATTTCTGACCCGCTAATTTTTCCACAATTTGGTCAATAAAAGGTAATGGGAAATGGTCCTTAGAGGTTGCAGCATTTAACTTTCTGTAATCGATGCAAATCCGCCACCCGGTTACCGGCCGGGTGGCTACCTCCGTACCATCCGCGCCTTGAATAATCTGGATGCCAGCTTCTTTGGTACTGTTTGCGTTGGGCTGACCCATTCACTGTCAGAGAGGAAAGATAATACCTGCATCCAACCATTTCAGCACCTCTTTCTTCACTACCTCCCTCATGTTTGGGTTTATCGTCTCTGAGCATCTCGAGATGGTTTTGCTCCTTCTTCGGTGATGATTTTATGCATGACAATAGATGGGCTGATTCCTCTTAAGTCTGCGATTGTCCATCCTATCGCAGCCCGATGCTTCACTAATACCTCCATCAAAGCCTTCTCATGTTCTTCTGATAAGTTGGAGGCAATAATCACCGGAAGGGTGTTGTTGTCTCCAACAAACGCATACTTCAAGTGCTTAGGAAGCTCTTTCAATTCCAACTTAGGAGGCGACGTTAATGATGGTTGTAGCTTGTGTCGATATGCTCGGGTAAGCTTTCCACTTGATGGGTCCAAGTAGGTCTACCTTCCTTGACTGCCATCACCTCCATCTCTTGCTCAACCTTCTCCAATTCACTGTTAGTTCCACCTGATCCCTGTCACATAAACACACGCCTCTGTGATGTTGTCCTCATTGACATGAAGACCACACCTGTCCATAGTGTCTACCAAAAGCATTCACATGGACCAGAGGATTAAATGTATGGGAAAAGAGTTATTAACTGCCTTTGATCTCCAAAAGTCATATCAACTACCCGGTTCTACAATTGATTAGTGAGTTGGAAGTGGCCAAAATGGACGACCTATATAACTGTTTGTGATCATTTGACTCTCCCGACACATAATCAAGAACTAAGAAATCAAACGGGTAGTAAAAGTCTTCCACCCTAACAATAACATCAAAGATCATTCCCCTAGGCAGTCGGGTGTTCTGTCAGCTAACACCACAGTGGTGTGGGCTTTATGTAACGGACCAAAATCGTATTGGTCATATAAACCTGCCCGGGAGAATGCTCACACTAGCTCCCAGTCTAACAAAAGCCGTGATATTGAAATCCCCACCTGAATGGATATCACCGTCTCTCCCTGATCTGGAAGCTTGGTGGAACCGGTTGTCCTGCTAGTATGGCACTCACATTATTAGACACTTCAATTTTCTTGGGTATTTTTGTATTTCTCTTTTGAGTACACAAGTCTTTTAAAAATTTCGCATACGCTGGCACTTGTTTAATTATGGGATATTAACTTTTACTTGTTGAAAAACTTCCCACATCTCATCCTGTTGTGGTCCCCTTTGCCCGATAAAACCTTTTTACCCGGATCGTTATGCCCTAGGAAACGGGATGGTATTAGCCTCCACACCCTTTTCCTGACCACTAATTGATTCCTCCCCCATCACCTGATCAATTTTATTTGAAAAGTTACTTTCTTGGGTGATTTAGGTGTGACAGGTTCAATCTCACAATCACTATCCTCATCCTCATTGACATCCTCCACCACTCCTTCAATGAATTGTGCTGGGGGTTCAACTTTATTATCATAAACCTTACCTGAGCGAAGAATGCTTACCTGGCTAACTGAAGATGTCTGCTACTTGATGTCCTGCATTAGAGGAGCTGTGAGTTGGGTTTCTTTGAGTATCACTAGGAAGTTTCCCTGGAGCTTTCTTCAGAATTGCAACTTCCTCAGCCAACTGCCCCACTTGTTTGGATAAAGCTTCAACACTTTTGTCTCTAACTTCGTTGGATTTCTTCATCTCCTTCATGAACTCCAACAATTCCCTGTTTGTTGGCTCTGCATTTCCTCCTGATCCACTCTGATCCTGGTTATGCTGATAATTCCTTTGACCACCCCTGTTGTAACTTCCTTGATTGTATTGATGACCCTGACCCATTGACCTATTCTGATATTGCTGATGTGAAGGACCTTGAAATTTGGATTCAACTGGTTGTCTGGGTTACCATACCTCAAATTAGGATGATTCTTCAAACCAGGATGGTAAGTATTATTATTGGTGTTGTTACTGTATGGTCACCTATCACCCTGTACATAATTCACCTCTTCCAACCCCTCATCAAACTCTGGACAATCTCTGGCAGTGTGTCCAGCTTCACCACATCCTGACATATAGTAAAAGAACTTGTAGCCTTTACCGTAGCCTTACCTGATGACTGACCCAACCTGGAAGTCCTTCTATCCGAATCATCACCACATTCCTTGATTTCCTCCGAGACTGAGCTTGCCTTTTTGAATGTATACTCATCCGTTCCAATAACTCCCAATCGTCATCCTCAGTATTAGTCTGAAGGTTCCTGCACTCGTTGAATTCACATCTCTTACATCTTCAGCAGATAACCCATCATAAAATGAAGAAATCAACTCCCATTGAGGAATGTTGTGATGTGGACAAGTTCTCAACAACTCCTTGAATCTGGTCCAAGCTTCATGGAATGGCTCATCTTGTTTCTGACTGAACGTACGAATGGCAGTTCTAGCTTCACTTGTCTTCTGTGGTGTATAGTATTCCTCTAAGAAGGCCTGCTGCATTTGCTCCCATGTGTAAATGCTGGCAGCAGGTAGGGAATGAAACCACTTCTTCGTATTTCCTTTCAATGTGAACTGAAATAGCACTAGCATCACTTCTTCAGGTGTAAAACCTTGTGCCCCAATAGTCTCACAAATGGCACTAAACTCGTTCAGATGCAAATAGGGTTCTTCCTTGGACAGTCCATGAAACTCAGGAAGAATGGCCAAACTATTGGACCTAATCTCAAATGACTTCCCTCTAATTGTGGCCTGACTATGGGTGATGAAGCTCCAGCAATGGTAGGGCGAAAATGGCTATCAACCCCTTGTACAATGGCTTGCGGGGTTGAAGCCCGGGGTTTCGATTTGCCCGAGGAAATCCTTGTCTTCTACCTTGAATTTGGCCCTGATTTTGCCTATATTGCCTTGGTTGTTCATTCTGTCTGTATCGGCCTTGTTGTTATTAGGTTCATAGTATTGCATATCCTCCTCAACATACTCATCTTCATTCCCATCACTTCGTCCATCTATGTCATCATCCAAGTATGGATGCTCAATCTGTCAAATCTATCCTCTTCGGCCTCGATCCTATTAACCCCCCTTTGATGTCTCATATTCTGTCTTGGGAGTCCATGTTGGTAGGGGTTTTTGCCTTGGTTGAGGATAAGGATTTTGTCTTTGAGGTGGTATGTTGTGGGCAATTGGGTTTTGTGCTTGTGGCTGCAAATTTGGGTAGGGTAATGGGTCATTTGGTTGGTTTGGTAGAGGTTGATCAATTGGTGGATTTGGCGGTTGGTCATTGGGTGGATTTTGGTTAAGTGGTGGTGGTGGTGGTGGGTTGTGTTCCATCTTGCACTCTTTGACTGCTCTTGATGATTGAGTTTTTGCACGGGATTGTGCTCGATTTCTTCGAGCGGTCTTTTCAACTTCTGGATCAAAGATTAACGGGGACTTGTTCCTTGCGTACCGGGTATGCATGCACGGAGCTGTCACCTGCACACACAGCACACCTAGCGTAACAAAGAAGAGAAAGTAAATAAAACAAGCTAAACAAGTAAGACTTAAACTTGACACTTTGCGCACTAATTCCCCGGCAACGGCGCCATTTTGATGACGGTTTGTCAAGCCTAATCAAAAACAATTTATAAGGTTCCAAACTCACCTAAGATAGCTAGGGTAAGTCGGGTCGGTCCACAGGGAATATGTGGAAAGTTTCGTAGTTTAAATCTAAAAGTTTGTAGCTTGATTACAAAACTTAATAAAAATGACTATCGAGAAAAGTGACGAACTTTATGATTAATTGAGTTGTAAACAATAATGTAAAAGGGTAATCTTCTCCGGATTCAGGTTTACTACTTAGATTTGCTTTGAGTGTTCATAAAAGTCATATAAGCTTAACGGGTCAATTTGGGTAAAAACAATAGATTGAATAAGACTGTTGTTAAAGAACTACTTGAATCATATCCTATGTTTGTGATACTCAATCCCATCCAACATCAACGTTTCCAGATGAAAGAAATCTAAAACAATCAAAGTGGAACAAGTGAATTGAAAGCAACACACATATTTTAGAGTTTTCAACCAACAAATAATGTACTCGGCTTAAACTACCGTGTTCAAGCATTAACTCAACCACAAATCATCAAGAACAAATCATAGTAGTAAACCTTACTACCCAAAGAAGATTACTAGAAGATTAGCTAGACATGGTAATGAAGAGCACCAAATCAAAATCAAATTAAACATCAAATCTAATGTTAAAGGATCAAACCGAATGATGAAAGACACTTGAAAAGCCTTGAAATCACCTCTCGGGAGCCTCTTGAAGCCTTGGGGATGAAAGGGGGCGACTATGGAAGTGTAGAATGAAAGATATCTCAAAAACCTAATTTTTTTCGGCTTTTAAACGAGTTCAGCACGCGTGGCCACCGTAAGACGTCTCCCCACCGTAAGTTACGGTGGGCACCTTCTGTTTTTCAGCATGTTTCGGCCGTAAGGCATCCAACCCACCGTAAGTCATGGCCGACCAACTTTGTCCAAATCTTGTTTTCTTCATAACTTCTTCGTTCGGACTCCGTTTTCCTCCCCGTTTGCGGCCACATTCTCGTAATTGAATTCTCTTTCATCTCATCTATCATGATCTTTGATTATCATCCATGTGCATTCTTCAAAACTCCTCAAATGATTGTGTTTAACCTACAAACATCAAATCCTCGTAGTTAACTTGTTCAACACAATCTCTTACACTTGACCATACTAAATGCATTAATTTAACCACTTAATCATGATAACCTCATTCCAACCCCTAGCATCATTGATGCAAATAAAACACTTGACAGGAAGAAAATCATAACTTGATGCAAATTCTTTCTTGTAAAAAAGAAAATACGTACAAAGCATGATACCAAACGGTGACAATAAAACCACTGACCATGACTTTATCAAAGAAGAAAGTTGAATCTTACTTGCTGGGAAATATATATATGGTCCAATTAATTAATTAAAAAGCGTGTTTGCCAAGTCAACGTTCCATCTTATTCTTTTTTCCAGGAAGTTTACATTTACACTCGAATGAATGAATCACATTCTCTTCTCTTTCTTCTACAGCTACTTATAATATTCCACAGTCCACCCATTATTTTATATATTTCATTCACGGCCACATATAATATAATACTATGCTATATACTGGTTCTTTAATTGTCTAATTTAATGTGCCAAAGACCAAAGCCTCAATCTTCTTTCATTTGAAGATATCTCCAATTCCAACGGACAAGGTGAATCAAGAGGAGGATCCATGCCATCATCACCAGATATGCAACACACAAACATCATCATCATCATCATCGTCATCATCATGTGATCATGCTCCTCCTCATCCTCAACTTATCGATACTCTCAGCCAGTGGGACTAAGGAAATAGGAATAGGTGTGATTCTTGATATGGAGTCGTCCGTTGGCAAGATAAGCACACTTTGCATTAAAATGGCCCTCCAGGATTTCTATCAACACACAACTACACAACCAAAATCATTCCTTACTTTCGTGATTCCAAATCTGACAGACTCGAAGCTGCTGCTGCAGGTGCTTTAATTCCGCATATTATCATATCTCTTCATCATCTTTAATACACACACACATATATATATATATATATATGCATGCATGTATATATCCACACACGCACTAACAGCTAGCTAACTCAGTTGGCTTGTTTTGTAGCTGTACAACTTATAAAAGATGTTAAAGTAATGGCGATTATCGGACCCCAAACATCCTCACAAGCAGATTTTATTGTGGACATCGGCAACAAAGCCAGGGTTCCCATACTCTCTCTCGCTACCACCCCTTCTCTCTCCCCCAAGGAGAATCCCTACTTCATCAGAATATCACACACCTCATCCTCACAAGCCCAACCCATAGCAGCACTCATCCAGTCTTTTCGTTGGCGGGAGGTGGTGTTTGTTTACCAACATGGTGATTTCGGCAATGGCTTCATTCCCTCTTTGTCCGAGGCCTTGCTAAGTGTTGGTGTCCAGATCAAACACCCAATCGTCATCTATTCAGATGACGATAATGATGCCATTTCTGACCGGCTCCACAAATTAAAAACCAATCAAACACGAGTTTTCGTGGTCCATCTGTTACCAGATTTGGCTTCTACCTTTTTCAAGAAAGCAAAACAAGCAGGAATGATGCAAGAGGGATATGCATGGATCATCACTGATGTTGTCACCAGTCTTTTGCATACTATTGATGTAGATGCGATGCAAGGTGTGGTGGGCGTAAAACCCTACATTTCATTGTCCGAGGACCTGAAAAAATTTGAAGAGAGATTTAGAAGAAACAACCCAAGGGAAGCAATTAATGTGTATGGGTTATGGTCGTACGATTCCGTTTATGCACTAGCAATGGCACTGGAGAGAGTTGGGAGTGCTACTACTTTCCAGTTCCAGCAGCAGCAGCAGCAGCCGCCTATAACAGATCTAGATGCCATTGGAACTTCCAAACTCGGGCCAAGACTAGTCTCAGAGATTCGCAAGACGAAATTCAAAGGGTTGAGTGGTAATTTCTCTCTTGTTGGTGGACAATTAATTTCTTCAGGTTACCAAATAGTGAACATAGTTGGTCAGGAGGATAAGCCCATCTACTTGTGGACTTGGAGTAAAAAGAACATGAGGATTAATTCTGACATCATATGGCCTGGTGGCAGCCCCCGCGCCCCTTCAGGTTGGGAGATCCCGGCTACAAAAGAGACCAGGTTAAGAGTTGGATATCCACAGATAGGTGGGTTCCCTGAGTTCATTCAACGTCCAAGTCTCATCCCAACACAACCCATGTGACGGAACCAAATGGCTTCTGTGTTGATGTTTTTAAGGCAGTAATGAAACAAGTACCTCTACCGCATCCTCCATCCTACGAATACATACCATTTCGTATTAATAAAAGTGAGACATCAGGAGACTACAAGGATCTTGTTGACCAGATTTATTTCAAGGTACATACATCGTATCGTTAATATATATATATATATATATTACTTCTTCTTTTGGCATTGGCTAATTCAATAATAGCTTCTGGCAATCAATCATGAAGCAGAAGTTTGATGTAGTGATTGGAGATGTGACGATCCGGGCAGACAGGTCCATCTATGTTGACTTTACATTGCCATATACAGAGTCTGGAGTCTCAATGATCGTACCAATAAAAAAGGATGACAGGAAGAATGCATGGATATTCATGAGACCCTTGGAGAGGCAACTGTGGTTAACAACATGTGGTTTCTTTATCTATACTGGAGTTGTGGTTTGGCTTCTCGAGCATCGGGTCAACAAAGAATTCCGTGGTCGTCCATATAAGCAAGTCGGGATGATCTTTTGGTTTTCTTTTTCGACACTTGTTTTTGCACATAGTAAGTACATACCTGTTAGCTTAATTAATTGATCAGGTTGCTGTTGACCTATTATTAATTAAAAGTTACGTTGGTTGCATGCAGAGGAGAAGATGATGAGCAACTTGTCACGATTTGTGGTGATCGTGTGGGTATTTGTGGTTCTAGTAATACAGTCGAGCTACACAGCAAGCTTAACATCCATGTTGACAGTACAGCAGCTTCAACCAGACTTGATGGATATCCATGATCTCATCAGACAAGGAGACAATGTAGGCTACAAAGAGGGCTCTTTTGTCTTGCAGATGTTGAAGGATATGGGTTTTGGGGATAGCAAGTTAAAACCTTATGACAGCTTGGACGAGTATGATGATGCCCTTTCAAAAGGGAGTAAGAATGGAGGAGTTTCTGCCATTTTTGACGAGCTTCCTTATCTAAACCTATTTCTCGCCCGTCACTGTAACAAGTACATGATGGTCGGCCCAACTTACAAAACAGCAGGCTTTGGCTTTGTAACTCCCATCTCTTTCAACCAATTCTTGTTAATTATAAAACTCCTCCACCTCATCTATCTAAATAAATAACACTATTAATTGCTTACACATGCAGGCATTTCCAAAAGGGTCTCCCTTGCTACCACTTGTTTCAAAAGCACTTTTACAGGTCACGGAGAATAAACTAGAGAATATTTCAAATACGTGGTTGGGGCCAAAAGCAGATTGCATTGAGCAAAATGGGGGTTCCGATTCAGGTTCAAATTCAGATTTCAGGTCTGGTCAACTCTCGTTGGATAGCTTTTTGGGCCTCTTTCTCATTGCTGGAGTATCCTCAACTTCTGCCCTTATCATGTATCTCTTCATATTCTTGTATGAGAATAAAGGCATGCTACTGTCTGATGCTTCAATTCGCCAAAAGCTGTCTGCAATCGCGCAGGCCTTCCATCAGGAAAAACAGGAGGAATCAAAGCAAACAACAAACGCCCCAGCAGATGACGTCGACAACGATGATTTCTTAGTATCTGACAACAAGTTCACCAATCCTCCCCCAACTCCAGAAAACCATCAGGCATCTGATGATGAAGCTGAGGCTACTCCTGTTCATGATGGTGTGGAAACTAGAAATTAGAATACAGAGATAAGATGATACTTGATAACTAATATATATGAACTTGAAATGCATGCATGTATACGATATGGAGTCAGTGCTCTTCAATGATGCACATGCACGAACACAAATACAATGGGTATGGAAATACAATTTGTAGAGCACAAAAATCAATACATACACTGTTGATAATTTTAGTGTTATCAATAATTTTAGTGTTATTGGACTAACTTGCCGATTTGATAAATTGTTATAGTGATTAAGCGAGTTAGGCGACGCGGAGTGCGTGCTCGTTTTACACTAGTACAATTAATTATATGAATAAATATATATTAAAATTGGGCTGTGTATTAAACTTATTTGGGCTTATCTTACAAATAAAATTATGGGCCCAAAGCCTAATTTCAATTCTCTTTATTGTTGTTGTATCAGATCGTAAATGAAAAGAAGTAAGAAAAGGAACATAGCAATTGAGTACAGGGGTTCTAGATTGGATCTCCATGGTCGGAGCACGGTTTGGTCGGAGCAAAGAAACCTCCGGTCGGCGGTTTCCAAACGAAATAAAAGGGAGACTTCGGTTGAAACGGTCTCTTGTTCGGTTCTCTGTTTTCTTTTCTAGATCTAATTTTGAATCGCAAGATTTTCACAAAACCCCGATTTCAATTCTCTAAAATCTCAGTTCTAATCCGATTAAACGTTTGATAATTGCGGTCAAATGGTTTAATCTGATAGTGTATCACACGTTTCTGAGATTATATTCAAGTTTAGTCTCTGTTTTGGTTCCCTGCTTCTGTTCTTCGGTTTGGTTAGGAAGAAAGACAACAAAAGGTAATTTAGTTTTAGAATTCTTGTTGACCATGTTTATGTTCTGTAGTTTTTAGATTGTTAAAGTATCATCAGACTTTTGTAAATCTTGATTTGATTCAAAGCCCTGTTTTCATTTGATTTGTAACAAACAAAAGAAAGATTTTAACAAAGAAAATAATCTTGTTTTAAATCTTGTTAATCTAATTAGTGTTCTGCAATTTCAGATTGATTGGCAATATAATTTTTCAACATACACCACCATATGTATTATGTTATTGACGATATACCATAAGATTATTTATGTTATACGCTATTTGTGCATCAGCTTTGATCTTGTACAAATCACCTCCCGCATGACATTTATTATTTTCATTCCAACCGTAAGGTAGCTGTTTCTCAAGAATTTTCACAACACCACAAACTATTCCTCACTTGTTAGTTAAAATTTAAATCTTGTGATTACAACCGTTTGAATGATTATAATTAATAATATCTAAAAGACAATGGCACCTTACGCTTATTGAAGAATAATTTTAACTCTTTGCATGGGAGCTCTTGAAGAATAAGTCAGCATGCACACGAATTATGAGTTTCTAGTTTCCCGTTTATTTTATCTAGATAAAAGATCTAAGGTGTTGCTATACGTACCCCCTTTAATTTTTTTTACTTGTCATACCCCCTCCTCTCAAGTCGCCGCCGCCGCCACCACCACCACCACCACCACCACCACCGTTTTTGTTTCCAGGTGTTTTAAATTACTTGGATAAAATTTGGCTAAACAAATATAAAAAAATGTTTGTGTCCTTTTGGACGGACCAATATTTACATTTTGGAAAACAAACAATAAATAGAGTTGAAAGCCAACACGTAATGCTAAAAAAATTCTTGAATTCATCAAATTCTAACTTTGATAGATTTGTTGTTTATATTGATAAAATTGCGAAATCACAATATATATCAATTAAGGAGAGTTTTGAAAGAAGTAAAATTATTCTAAAGCATAAACACGACTTACCGGCCTTGAAACTATTACATGGTTTTGTTTCCCATGAAGCAATAGATATAATATTGGGAGAGATTGAGTTAAACCCTTTAAATTGTGGTTGTCAAGTTCGTACATGTTATGGTCTACCCTGTGCTTGCGAAGTTTCAATGCATTTGAATGCAGGTTAGTATATTTAACTACAACCGGTTTGTTTTTTTAATACATATATTACTTTAACATAATAAATTGATTAATATTTGTATGCAGGTCAATGTGTGCCTCTGGATTCAATCGATATATTTTGGAAGAAACTTTATATGTAACCAATAACACTTAAGAAGAATGATGATATAACTTATGACGTTGAATTGAAATTGTTTAAAGATGTCTTTTACAAAAAGCCCGATCCAGGAAAGAAAATTTTTCTAAAAAAGTTAAAAGAGATATACGATCCAAGTACACATTTAGTTGAAGAACCTACCATTCAGAAAAATACTCGTGGACGACCAAGCTTGAAAAAACAACAACAAAGCTTTAAGAAACAACAACAAAGAAGTCAAGTCGATCCTATTAGCCAATATCCTCATAACCGTAGTTGTTCAACGACGTCTGATTCTGTTGAATTTAATTTTATGGACTTGAAGCCATCTCCATCGAGACATAGTTTCTCAACCACATCATAAATCATTGAATTTAATTATATGAATTTGAAGCCATCACCGTCGAGAGATAGTTCTTACATATTTATTCTGATCCATTAATGACAAAAATTCCAGATATCTTTCATCCTTATATCACACATATAAAAGATATTAACCCTGATGGACATTGTGGATTTCGATCAATTGCTGTTTGTCTCGGGCTCAGTGAAGATCAATGGCCTGAAATTCAATATAATTATTGGATGAGTTGCATCAAGCAGAAAATCGATACAGACATGTGTTTGGAAAAGACTTTGATGAAATACACGAGTCCTTGTGTTTTATGGATGATTTGCCTGACACAAGTATCTTGATTGCAAATTGGTTTGGTGTCATTATTCATTTCTTGAGCAAAAAAGGCTCAAGCACTTGCTTTCCTCTTTAAAAAGGCAACGAAGAGATTAAACACCCTTGAGCTATTACTATTACACACTACATGGTATGCATTATATCATGGTACAATTCGAAATAAAGTACCCAATGCCGACTACAATGTCACTATGGAACCACTATAAACATCAATGTGCAACTGCATGGCAATCAAAGTATATGCGTCGTCTACAAATGTATATTCACCAACTTCTAGCTTTTCAAGTGATATTATAGATGTTTAGATATTTTTTGAATATGTAAATCATACTTTTTCCTATGTTTTTTTATATCTTTATATCTTTTTAATAAAACTTTCAAGTTTCTATTAATACTTATCTTATATATGTGACTAGTTTCCTTAAATGCAACCAATTGGTTTTATTTATTAGTATATATGATTTATTATCGGCTTGATTATTTACAATTTCTTTAGATTATATCTTTTTTTTATGATTTATTATCGTCTTGATTATTTACAATTCATTAATTTTCTTATTTAACACTTATCTCTTGTATTAATAAATCAATTATGGTGTACTATTAATTTAATATAAACATGTAACATTTGAAATTATTAAAAAAATAAAATAGGATTGATTGATTTAGAATTCAAACATTAATTTAATTTAATTTGAATGTAAAGATTTAATAGGTAATATAAAAGTTTTTTTTTAAATAATGATTTTACAAGGGGGAATATGAAAATTTTTAAATTTAATTTTTAGGGGGGTATGACAAGTAGAAAATTGGGGTATAAATAGCCCAAACCAAAAATCTAACATATAATTTTTTAGGTAGTTCTACTTTCTAGGGTGGTTGAATTTTTCTAGTATTTGTTTATTTTACGGAAATTTTTTGGCGCACCATAGCGAATTTGGAGAAAACCCGACCTACACGTGACGGTTTGGGCTAACCATTACCGTTAGGTCAGGTTTAGAAACTAACCGTCATGGTTGGACCTAACCGTGATGGTTAGGCTTCAGAGTTGGGAGTGGGAGTGGGAGTGTGTGTTTTTTTTAGAGTTGGGTTTTTAGGGTTTTGATGGTGGTCTATATTTTTTAATGATACTAGTTTGTGTTTATTTTTATATTATCACACATTTGAACCTAATCATGACATACGAGTTTGTGTTTTGTGTTTATTTTTATTTTATCATATTACGAGTATTTTTCTATTTGATCGTCATCGTTTAGCCTCGATGAAAACCATAAAAACGAATATAGACATAATCATAAACATCAGTTGTGTTTTTTATTTTATCATATTATGAATTTGTGTTTTTGTGACGTTACGACTTTGTATATAAAAACGAACAACATTATATACAATTACATAAAAAGTTGGTTCATATATATACAATTTAATATTATTAAAATTACAAACATTGTATATAATTAAAATTACAAACAACCAAACAAACACAACTAAATATAAAAGTCATCATAAATACAATAAAAACATTATAACTAAAACTGCATATATAAATACAACGAGTTTGTACATACAAAAAGAAACAAAATACAAACAAAATATCTATCTAACCCGGCATGTCAGCATCTTTGTCCTTACCTGACCCGCTCACGCCAGAGGTGCTAGCACCGTCATGCCCCATCAAGCCCCGTCGTCCATGCTCGTGACCCGGGCCTGCGTGTCCTGAAGCATATCTATTATGTTAGCAGGCAACCGCACGACATGGTACACGCGCTGAGGATGCTATGGCAGAACCTGGTCGTCCGACAGATGAATGGGCTCATCCTCCCCACAATGACGCACCCATGCTCACGTTCTTTTATTTTAGCCCACTTCTTCAAGTACTCATGAGAATAAAAATGCTAAAAAAGTTATAAAACCAGACATATAAAACAATATATAAAACAAATAAGTAAATAATTTAAACAAAAGAATGATAACTCTTCGTACTTTGTTGGTTTTATAAGAAACCGTATCCTTTCTTATCCGATGCTCATCCCCACTGTGCTCTGCGAAGTCCCTAAGGTTTTCTTTGAGGTGAACCGAACCGTCACTCTCATTTGTGTACTCCCATTAAAAGTATCCGATATATGTGTAACCCATGGTTCTGACTGGTACGGGGTATGTCCGTAATGTCCGTGATCCGGCACTGTTTGTGAGTGGTACGGGTTTAGGGCATGTCCGTAAGAATAGTAGGGGGATGTCTGTACCCTTCATCGTAACCCGTCGGTCCAAATAATGAGTTGTACGCCTCTTCAGCAATGTGTTCGACAAGTTGGTTTCCTCCACTCCCACGAAGGGTGAGTCACATATACATAATATTCTTATAAAAGGTAATGGTTAAATATTTCAAATAAGCATTTATAATAAAATAGACACTACTTCAACCTAGTTTGAATATTTGATAGGTGGTCCTCATTCAAATCTGAAAGCTTCGGCTTTTGATAATAATCTCCCGAACCCGACATTGTTTTCGAATTATGTGTTTTTGAAACGATGAAATTCTTTTCGTGATGGTTCGTGATAGTTGGTTTCATGAAACCATGAAATGCATTTTATAGAAAAATCTGGACGAGAAATCATCACGGTTTTGTCAAATCATGACGGTTCAAAGTGGTATGTACCCGGGTTTTATGGAACTTTCTGTCAATATCAAGTCTTCCTCGTACCCTAACCGTGACGGTTAGGGCAAACAACCATGTTTTGTTTCAGACCCGTGCCTCTTTATCAGTGTACTTTTGTCGGTACTCAGACCATACGTGACGTTTAGCTCAAGTCATCACGTTTAGGTTTCAACCCTCATGTTTAGGCCTAACCATGAGTGTTAGGTCTGGTTTCCCCAAAAAACACATGAGGTGTCCCCAACACCACCCTTATTTTATATATGGGGGTGGTTTGCCTCTATTTGATTGTATTTGTTTATTTTATATATGGGGGTGGTTTGCCTCTGTCCGATATATGCTTTTCATCTTAATCAATATTTAAGAGTTCTTGTGCAAACTTATACTTGTTCATCATTTATTATTTTCTTGTTTCTCTTAGTTCTTATACTAACATTTTGGTATCAGTAATAGAGCTCTCTTCCAGTCTTGTTTTCTTCCTCTTCTAATCCATGGCAAACGTCATAAACGTCCCCATAGTGCCTAATACTACTACATTTGTTATTCCAATGTTCAAAGGTGAGGGTTATGAACACTGGAGCCTGCGTATGGAGACTATACCACGATCTCATAAACTATGGGAGGTCATGTTTCTTGGTATTACAACGATCAATGATGGATCTGGTAATCACAGGGTGGCAAAGAAGAAAGATGCCCTTGCGATGGCACTTACACAACAGGGAGTTCATAATCGACTTTTTTGGTGTATTGTTGCAGCAAAAGAAGCTTGGGGAAATATGTAATTAATGTTATTAAGAAGGGAACATATGTAAATATCCATTGAAAGGGAGTCAACTATCCCATACACATAACATAATGGAGTTACAGTAAAAAAGAATCACTCGATCATGAATTTAACTCGAAGTATGCTAAGGGAATATAATTTACCAAACCATTTTGGGCTGAGGTTGTTGCAACAACTGTCTATGCAATTTAAGGCCCCCCACCAAAGCACTTGCGAACATGACACCTTTGCATGCATGGTTCGGTTAGATAGATAATCGATGGATGCAAACTATGATCGATTGCCTATGCTATAATTTACTAACTGCCTATGACACCTTGTGACACACCGTAATTTCATGCACTTGCGGACATGACACCTTTGCTAACATGAAAGTTTTTGGTTGTGTAGCTTTTGGTTTGGTTCCTTTGCAGCTTAGAAGAAAGATAGAAAATCGATCAGAAAGAAACATATTGATTTGGTATTCCATTCAAGGGCATGTCTATATGCTTTATAATCTTAACACTATAGATTTCAAATAGATGTATTTCTTGATGACACAAAATAGAAGTGGAAAATGGGTAAAGTCACTCGTGATTGTAACTACTGATATGTTGACCAATGAAACTTCCCTATCGAAGAGTACTTTACATAGTACTACCCACATGCATGTTATTTTATTAAAAATGATTTTTAAAATAAAGCATTTGCGTAATGCTCATGAATCATATTACCAAGCATTTTTGATAAAATTAAAACAACACGTTTCATATCAATATTTATTAAGACAACTTATTTTATAACTGTCACATTTATTGATAGGCCCCCATATCGGTAGTTGGTATACACTGAATTCATCCGATTTATTAATGTTGAAATGATTTTAACCGCATTGTCACATGACACTCAGTGTGACACACCGTAATTTCAGGTTAACACCATTTCGACTTTCGTCGTTATCATTGTTTACATTGTTATCACCTAAAACGTTTACAAGCATCACCACCGTCATCGTTAAATATATGATGTTATAAAATACTAACGGCATGAATGACCCCATTTTTAAGATACAAAATGGTGTTTGTAGAGGTTTCGGATAAATGGGATTACTTAAGGAATCCTCTTAATTAATATAACTCGCCCATTTACGTCGTTATCAACCGAAACAAATTCAGGAACTCGGGGACTAAGTGCGAGGACCAAACGTGACAAATTGCCAAACTAGGGATGGGTATATAAACTCCTTACCAGCCCTAGCTTTCATTCCACACCCCTCTTCTTCTTCTCCTTCTTCACTTTCTTCTTCTACACCTCTCTACCACACCCTTGCACCAAAACCATCTCGTTTGATCTCGATTTCGTCGGTTAAATCGTGGCTACAGCTGAGTTAGCACATTTCCAGTAGGTAGGCGACCATGGTCGTCCATTTTTTTGCTCATTTACATCTGCGATTTCTAGGGTTCCGGGTGCTCGGGTTCAATCCGAGCACATGAGGTCGTGTGGGTGCGTGTGTTGTCCGCCTGCATGTGCATTTTACTTAGATATGTTAGAAGAGTGTTTCTGAAAGTCCTTGATGTGTGAAAACCATGCACGGAGCAGCTGAAGGCTGTTCAGCCCCTCCAGCAGTCGCGATCTGCTACACTTCACGACTGGGTCAGTCGTGCGACTGAGTCGTGCGACTGGGCGTGTCGTGCGACTGGGCGTGTCATGCGACTGAGTTCATACGTTTGAGTCTATCGTGCGACTGAGTGGTGCGACCGGGGTGAGTCGTGCGACTGAGTCTTTGCGTATGTGCGTGTTGTGCGATTGAGTCCTGCGGATGAATACTGTTATGCGATTGAGTCAATGCGGATGAATGTGTGCGACTGTGTGTATCGCACGACTGACGGTACAGTCGCACGAATGAAGGTTCAGTCGTACGAATGAAGCTGATTCATACGAATGAAGGTTGAATTGTGCGAATGGCTGTTGAGTCGTGCGAATGGGTGCTGTGTGGTACGACTGAATGCTGAGTCGCACGAATGAGGGTTCAATCGTACGAGTGAAGCTGATTCATACGATTGAAGGCCCATTCGTGCGGATGGAGTGTTGAGTCGTGCGTCTGGTCCTGTTGTGCGAGTGGAATTGCTGTGAGTGAGTTTTCATCTTGTGTGCAGTGTGCTTATCGTGTGATGTTAAGGTGAAATCGACACGAGTACCGTTGCTAATGACAATCTTTAAAATTAACACTATCAAACTTATTAATGGTATCCCAGATCAAACCAACTTAACATTTTACTAATACCAACAATCGATTTGTACCACTAATGCTTACTAAGTAATTCTCTAACAACAACAACACTTTTACACAAAAATCATCGACAATGGCAACGATTTTAATACTTGGATCCACATAAGATCCATTGCGTGCGTTTATGTGTGTGTCACCCATGACCGAACCAATACGATACGACCCGACTAAACATTGCTATTAACACTAGACACAACATTAATGCTTAACATAACTGTCAATAGGTGTTTGACCGTTCATTGTAAACAACATTTGAGAGGCTTCCATCCTACATACTTACTACATAATCTGTGAGTCTTCACGGCCCCTATTTTACTTTCTTTCCTCTTGGGGGAGAAAACATGCAAATATATTTTATAAATGGTTTTAATATTATTGATATCGCCTGTTACGTTAGTGCAAACATACATAACAGTCCTTACAATCTCGAACCGTTAGTAATGTGTAGCGAGGTAATTCTGAGTAGTACTACTGGGTTTGACAAACCCCGCCCGGGCTAGTCGCGTGTAAGGCCCCGTTCCCGGGCACCTCGAAGTTGGTTATTCACAGCATAAAACATACATATTATAAATCTAAGCAGCGGAATCAATTTGACAAAAACTCATTCATTCATTATAAACACTGTTGTTAAGCAATACATTCTAGTTCATGGGTCACAGAATGATTAGTTGAATGAATTACAAAACAACAGTTTTGTCAAAACATAAATGTATGTCAGTCTTGCCCGCCAAATAGCCATCCTCGTGTGCCATCATCAGTAACCTGTTACCTGCCAACTAAAAAATACATAAAAGTCAGCGTTGCTGAGTGAGTTATAGTTTTGTAATTAAAATACTTTACTTTTCATTTCAGACCGTTCATTATTCATATGTGATCACACATCGTACGTACACGTAGGTAATATCATTATTATCTTCATCATCGTTCAATTAGTACTTTTATCATTATCCTTCCGAGTCTTTTGCGACATAGAGTCACTCACCTCGTTAGCAATCTTAATGATTGCCCTTTTTGTTCCTGTGAGTCTTTTGCGACACCGAGTCGCTCACCTCTATGGCAATCTCAAGGATTGCACTTATCCTGTGAGTCTTTTACGACACCAAGTCGCTCACCTCTATGCCAATCTCAAAGATTGACCCTGTGTGCATCCTTCGGGGTAGCGAACCCGCATCACAGTTGAGCTAACACCTGCCAAGGGTGTGCACCTCCATTCATTTGCTTGCAAGACTTTCGTTCATTCATTTACGTCCACTTTTCTTTATCAGTGATCTTACTCTTTATTAATGATAATTCTTCCTGTCTTGATCATGATCATACCACGTAGAGTCATACAATATTATTATTAATAAGCATATTAATAATAATAATAATAATAACATTAATAATAACCCTAATCGTAATATTAATTAAAATATTAACAAAAAGAGTCATAATGAAAATCAGACAAATCATATGCATTTAAAAAATCCTTAGTCAATATTAGTCCAAAACCCTAGCTGTACAAACTTCCACGAAAATTCTGCATTAAATTCTAAGTTTTGGGCGCATGAGTACTATTTGGACTCATGAGGACTATTTGGGCGTTTGACCACTGTTGAGACTTTTTACCTTACACTTAGTAAATAATTCTAGGCATAAGAGCACTGTTTAGGCTCATTACCCTACATTTAGTTTTTCTAAGTCAGAATTCAGGCACATGAGAACTATTTAGACTCATTACCCTACACTTAGTTCTTCTAAGTCAGAATTCAGGCACATGAGAACTATTTAGACTCATTACCCTACACTTAGTCATCCGGCTAACTTTTCTAGGCATATGACCACTGTTCAGACTCATAAGGCCACTGTTCAGACTCATAAGCCCTGTTTGGGCATATGAGAACTATTTGGACTTATGACCCTGTACTTAATTTTTCTAAGTTCTAAATTCCAGACTCATGAGCACTGTTTGGAAGTATAAGCCCCAACACTTAAAATTTCTGTCATAATTTTGGGAGTATGAGGACTGTTCAGACTTATGAGCCTTGTATAGGCGTATTAGCAGCCTGTTCATGTTTCTAAGTCGTTTTCCAGTCCCAAGCATCATATCACTTAATTCTAAACATTCACATACGGTTCTAAGCATGTATTTAACATATTCATAACCATACATCTTCCCAAAACATACCCGACCCACATACACATGCATATGAACATACGGGTATAATACCTAACCTTATAAAACATACATACATGTATTTCCAGCCCCAAAAATCGTATAAAACATGTAAAAAGGGGGATCTAGAAACTCACCTTAGCTACTTTTAAGCTTTATACTCTAAATCTTGGACTTTTCAAAGAATCCAAACACCTATATGTGTCTAAACACACAATTCGAACACATATACACATAAGAACACATACAATTCAGCTAGTTGTCCAAAAATCTATAAAACCGAACCCAAAAACTCATAAATTGCTTACCAATTTCGATTTCAGTTGTTTTCTCTCTCTAGAATCCGAAATCTCTTCTCTTCTACTCTTCTTTCTTTTCTTTTGTCGAAAAGCAGCTGGGAGTGGAGGTTATGGGTGGCCATACCACCTTTTGTACAAAATAATTATAAATTTTGTACTTTTGACACTTTTGCCCCTTCCAGTTTTAGTTGACTTTCTTTTCTCTCCTTTTCTTTCTCTTATATACTTTTATTTCTTTAAAAAAAAGAATACGGGTGTTACAAGTCCACCCCCCTTATATAGGTTTCGTCCCCGAAACCTGTTATTCCTTAAACATATGAGGATAATGCTGCCTCATCTCTTCCTCAGTCTCCCATATGGATTCGGATCCCTTCCTGTGCTTCCACTGTCCATGCACAAGAGGAACCATTTTATTCCTTAAATTCTTTTCTTTACGATCAATGATTGCCACTGGTTGCTCCACGTAATTGAGTCGTTCGTCTACTTCAATATCCTCCAGTGGAACAATCATATCTTCATCAGCTAAGCACTTTCTCAGATGAGATACATGGAACGTGGGATGAATTCCACTTAACTCATCTGGCAGTTCAAGTCGATAGGCTACCTCTCCTACTCGTTCGATGATTCGGAAAGGTCCTATATATCTCGGGCTTAGCTTACCTCGTTTTCTGAATCGAATAATTCCTTTCCAAGGTGAGACCTTCAACATGACTCGGTCTCCGACCTTGAACTCTATTGGTCTTCGCCTCTTGTCAGCATACGACTTTTGTCTATCTTTCGCCGCCTTCATGAAGGCTTTGATCTTTTCCAACTTCTCAGTCGTAGCTTCGATCACCTCAATACCTCTTAACTCTTTCTGGCCAATTTCTCCCCAACACACGGGCGTCCTACATCTCCTACCGTATAGCATCTCGTAGGGTGGCAAGCCAATACTGACATGATAACTGTTGTTGTACGAGAATTCTGCTAATGGCAGGTGGTCGTCCTAACTTCCTCTAAAATCGATCACGCACGCCCGAAGCATATCCTCGAGCGTCTGTATCGTCCTCTCAGACTGACCGCCCGTCCGAGGATGATAGGCTGTACTAATGTGTAGCCTCGTCCCCATTGCATCATGGAATCTTCTCCAAAACTTCGATGTAAACAGGGTGTCACGATCCGATACGATAGACACCGGCACGCCATGACGAGCTACGATTTCCTTGATGAACAGATCCGCCAATCTTTCGGATGAATACGTCTCGTGGATCGGTAGGAAGTGAGCACTCTTCGTTAATCGGTCGACGATCACCCATATAGCATCATACCCTTTCGGGGTACGTGGTAACTTCGTGATGAAATCCATGGTGATGTGCTCCCACTTCCACTCGGGTATATCCAACGGTCGGATCTTCCCGTAAGGTTTCTGGTGTTCTGCCTTTACTTGTAAACAAGTCAGGCACTTACTCATGCACTCCACCACGTCACGTTTCATGCCCGGCCACCAATAATCCTTCTTCATATCATGATACATTTTGGTAGCACCGGGATGAATGGAGTATCGAGTCTTATGGGCCTCATCCATAATCTTTCCACGTAGATCCCCGTATCGAGGAATCCACATCCGCTCGAATCGGGTCTTAACACCCAGAGTGTTCTCGCCCAATTCCGTGACTAGACCTCTCATCCTTTCGGAGTTAAGACGATCTTCTTTCAAAGCCTCGTCTTGGAATTCCTTAATCTGTGTCATCACATCAGAGGTCATAATCAGCTGATAAGCCTTCACCTGGATCGGCTCGGGCCTTTCTTTTCGGCTAAGGGCGTCTGCCACCACGTTGGCCTTGCCCGGATGGTAATGGATTTCACAATCATAATCCTTTATGAGCTTCAACCATCGCCTCTGCCTCATGTTTAGATCTTTCTGCTCGAAGAAGTACTTCAAGCTTTTATGGTCTGTGAAGATGGTGCACTTCGTCCCGTATAGATAGTGCCGCCAAATCTTCAACGCAAAAACCACCGCGGCTAATTCTAGATCGTGCGTGGGATAGTTGACTTCGTGGGTTTTCAACTGTCGAGATGCGTAGACTATTACCCTTCCACGTTGCATCAATACACAACCTAGCCCAGAGTAGGATGCATCCAAATATACCACTAAGTCTTCATTTCCCTCGGGCAATGTCAAGACAGGAGCTTGTGTTAGTCTCGTCTTCAACTCCTCAAAGGCAGTCTCCTGCTCTTGACCCCACACGAATTTCACGTCCTTACGGGTCAATTTTGTCAAAGGTGAGGCTATCTTGGAGAAGTCTTGAATAAATCTCCTGTAGTAGCCCGCCAATCCCAAGAAGCTACGAATTTCGGATGGCGTCTTAGGAGACTTCCATTGCATCACGGCCTTAACCTTTACCGGGTCCACCATGATTCCCTCTGCATTTACCACGTGACCCAGAAATTGCACCTCGCGTAGCCAGAAAGCACACTTGGAGAACTTAGCATACAGTTTCTCCTTTCTCAAAGTCTCCAACACTTCCCGAATGTGACCGGCATGCTCTTCCTCGTTCCTTGAATAAATCAAGATATCATCGATGAATACAATCACTGATTTATCTAACATCGGCCGGAACACCCGATTCATCAAATCCATAAAAGCAGCTGGCGCGTTGGTTAAACCAAAGGACATAACTAGAAACTCATAGTGTCCATAACGCGTACGAAAAGCTGTTTTAGGAATGTCTTGCTCCCTCACTTTCAGCTGATGGTAGCCAGACCGAAGATCTATCCTCAAGAACCAACTGGCACCTTGGAGCTGATCGAACAAGTCATCGATCCTCGGTAGTGGATACCGATTCTTTATTGTCAACTTGTTCAATTCGCGGTAGTCGATGCACATTCTCATACTACCCTCCTTCTTCTTCACGAACAAGACCGGAGCACCCCAAGGGGAGATACTCGGCCTGATAAAACCTTTATCGAGCAACTCTTGCAGTTGCTCCATTAACTCCTTCATCTCCGTAGGAGCTAATCGATACGGTGCCTTGGCGACAGGTTGGGCACCGGGTATTAAGTCAATTTGAAATTCTATTTCGCGATCCGGTGGCACACCCGATAGGTCCTCCGGAAACACATCGGGAAAGTCACACACAACCGACACATCAGACAATCGTGGTGTTGACGTGTCCACATCCTTCACGTAGGCTAGATAAGCGCTACATCCACGTCTCATGCACTTTCTAGCCACCGCCATCGAAATTATTTTTGGAATCGTCATAACACGATCGCCATATATTTTCACCGGACTTCCGTCAGGCGCCGTCAGTCTAATCATTTTCTTACGACATATGATATTCGCTTCATGGGTTGCTAACCAATCCATCCCTAGTACTACATCAAATCCACCTAGGGGCATCACATGTAACTTAGCAGCAAACCTATGACCTTCTAACTCTATGGCACAGTCCTCTATCACATTTATAACCCTAGTGGACTTACCAATAGCAATCTCTACGTCGAAGGGCTCGTTAATTCATTTACTACTAAGGGGCAGTTTAGCACAGAAATTGGCAGAAATAAAACTCCTACTAGCACCAGAATCAAATAACACAGAAGCAAGAGTTTGATCTACTAGAAACGTAACTGAAACAACATCGGGGTCCGTCCTAGCCTCCTCCCTGGTCATGGTGAAAGCTCTGGCACTCGCCCTCTGCACTTCAGTTCAGGCCGTCTTCTTCGCCCCGGAACTCTCCACCCTTGGCTTTTTGCAGTCTTTGCTTATATGGCCCGCCTCACCGCAGGTGTAACACATCAGCTCCTTACAGTCCTTCAAGATGTGGCCCGGCTTCCCGCACTTGAAACACACGTTGAGCCCCATTCTGCACTCACCCATATGCTCCTTCCCGCACTTGCCAAACCTTTTAGGCCCTGAGCTTGATGACCCCACCCTACGGTCATCCCTCCTCATCTTCTTGTTGTTCGGGGTAAAACCACCACGCCCGAACTGTTGTCCATTCCAGTTTCGGTCACCACCGCCCGCCTTCTTCACCTCCGCATCTGCTATCTCCCTTTCATCATAGAGTCTCCCAGCCAAATCCACTTCCGACCTAAAAGTGCTTGGTCGGGCAGCAATCATGTGCCTACGAATGTCGGCTGGCAGCCCCTGAATGTACCGGTTAATCTTTCGAGACGCCGGTGTCACTTGATCCGGCACCAGCCTAGCCATCTCATTGAATTTGGTAGTGTACTGCTGGTGGGTCATGGTTCCTGCCTCGAGTTGTAGGAACTCCCTCTCGATCTTATCGAGTTCCCTGTGAGAACAGAACTCCTCAATTACCAGCTTCTTCAACTCGGACCACTTCATCTTCCCTATGGCCCTGCTGCCCTCAGCTTGGACGATATTGTCCCACCAACATAGTGCTGAGTCCGTAAAGGAGTGGGTGGCAAACTTCACCTTCTGATCCTCCCGGCACTCGCTGATCTCGAGTACCGCTTCCATCTCCCTGACCCAACGGTGGGCGGCAGCAGGATTGCCATTTCCATCAAAAGTCGGGGGCTTGCACCTCTGGAATGCCCCGTAACTGCACCCCTTGGTTGTCACCCCCACCACACCATCCTCTTCCTCATCAGACACTACTATCTCGGGATCCGGTCGTTCCTCCCCTCCCTTGCTTTCCTTCCCAGTCGACTCTCTCCTGTCCTCCTTCTCCTTTCTCTCCTCATTCCTCACAGCTCGAATAACATCAGTCACTACAGATGGCATAACTGCCTGCAGGACCTGGTGTACCTCATCAGCAATCTCCTCCCTAGCTGAGGCATTCAGGCTGGCATTCTCATTTCCCTCAGTCCGGTCAGGAACCTCAGGGTTCTCATGGGTCGTCTCAGCAGCCTTGGCACTACTCCTAGTCATACGCGGTCTACCTCTACCTCTAGAAGCTTTGGTAGGTTTCTTCCCAGCCATTTCCTAAGCACTATAAGATTCAAACACCAAAACAGTCATTCAGGGTAATAGCTCAGTTTATGTCAAGTATAGTAAGTCTCTAATTACAGTGGCCAGTTGTGATTAGCCACTTACTTTACTCTCCACACCCCAAGCACTTCCTATCCTGCAGTGCAAAATTTGACGTGAGGTCGAAGTCTCAATCAAATTTAAAACCAAATACTACTAATTAGCTAGCGGTAAGTGGGTATCGAACACAGGGAGTTTGTGGAATATGTGTTAACTTAATTCAAATTGCAATTACCTAAGTTTAACTAAGATGATAAATAATTAAGGTTCAATAATCTGTTGATTTGTTGAATTGGCTTTAAAGCAAGAAATAAAAGTAAATTGATTTGTATAAATCAGTGATGAGAAATATGTTTCCCTTTGGTATCCGAATTTTAACAAATGATGATATTGGTGTTAATTGGGAAGAACCACATAGACATGATTCATGAGTGTGTGTTTATGTGTGATCAAAGAGGACTAAGTACTTGTATTAGCAAGGTTATCTCTCGATAATCAGTATCACTATCAAATTACCCAATCTTTCCACTAAATCAAGATTTGCCTATGGCATCAAGAACGTATGGTTGAAGTTAAGCAATTTATGAATGACCCATTACACATAATACACAATCATCATGACAAAACAATCACAAGATCAATTTCATCATCCCATAAATAGAAAACACCAACATGATCAAAGTTATAAATCCTTCAAACCAAAAGGAAACACACAAGAAGACTAGCCACTCATAGTTTTATGCATGAGAACAAGATTCAAAAGATAATTCATAACAATCAAAGTAAAATAACAAAGATCAAAGTACCACAATATCTTGTTCTTCAACACAACCAAGTAGTTCAACAAAAGCTTAGCCAAACAATACTTGAATCTCACCACCCGAATGATTTTCTTCAAAGGAGATCAACTCCCAATGTTCATATGAATCAAGCCCCCTAACCAAATGATTTGAAGATGTTTTTAATGCCCCAAGAACAACCACTTTTGCCTATTTTATGGAGAGAATTCGTTGGATCCAGGAATTAAGAAAAAGGTACCACTCAAAACATTTTAAAACAACAAGTTGCACTTTTTCGTCAGCAGCTACCGTAACTTACGGTAGCCACCGTAAGTTACGGTAGAGATCAAGTTAGTACGGTGGAATACTTCTGCCATACGGTGGAAAAATGCAAGTTTGGGGTCCACCGTAATTTACGGTGGCCACCGTAAATTACGGTGGGTCCCTGAATATTCTGTTTCTTCTTTTCTTCTTTCCACACACGTCCACTCCGTTCCATGCCCGCAACGTTGACTCCATTTTCAGCTCCCAACATACCTGAAATACAAGCAACTGTAGTTATCTAATTCAAGATAATTTCACGATTAAATGTGAGAACATTACGCGTTTTAACATCATAAAGGGTTGTTCCTTGAACAACCCGTCACATCCCCACACTTAACCGTTGCTTGTCCCAAGCAACATATCAAATCAATTTCAAACAAGCGATCAATGTAACCCAAGCATAAACATGTAAGACTTTTTACTAACCCTTTCGTAACAACCAACATGACACACCCCTCGCTATGTCTCTCCTCTTGGCAACAAGTAAGCACTAGCGTCCATGAGCTAGACACACAAAAGGCAAACGGTGGTTGCACAACTATAAGCTTGTACCTAAATCGACCCTTCTCTTAACAATTGCCAAACGTGAATGCATATCAAAAGGGACTTTAAGGTTGTAACGTGGCTAGGTATATGGGTAGGAAATGGAATATATATAAAGAAGCGAAAACTTAACCCGGTCTTTTATTACATAATAACATAAGCACTAATTACCAAACCTAATACTATGAACAAGGTACTCAACTTCAATTCCCTTTTTTTTCTTAATTTTTTTTTCTTTTTCTTCGTTTATTTTTCTCCCTTTTTTTCAATTTTTTTTCATATATATATATATATATATATATTTTTAATAACAATAAAACAAACACAAAATCTTCACGCAAGCATTCAACATAGCATTGAAGATGATTACAACTACTAAACAACTACTAACACTATAAGACCAGGTCAAGTTGGGTAAATTTTGAAGTAACTAGCTAAGGGGTAACAAACGATAGGCTTTTAGGCACAACATTGGCAACTAAATGTCCAAACCCCCGCCCCTCTCGCAACCAAGCTCATATATATAATTTATGAGGTCCAACCTCCCAAATCCCACACTCGCACACATCAAAGACGAGGCTACCTAAATGCCCTTATTCCTTTCACATTCACATCCAACTAAAGTCTCAAATCGTATTCAAGCACAAGTTCTAATGTACCCCCACCTGTTGCCACTCTCACAAAGAAATGTGTTATTTAACTACAAGTGTGGCTTCAACTCTCACCAAGAATAAGAATGATTAAGGTTGCTGATGCATCATTCGGAGTTAATCCAAAGTGTTCAATTTCTCACAATGTTTTGCTTGAATTATTATTATTATTTTTTAAAAAAAAAACTCCAAAATTTCTCCCCATCCCCACACTTGAGGTACATTGACCCCAATGTACGGTTTTAGGAAGATTTGATCGCTTAAACAAATTAACAGCTCATAGACTTAACCATAAATTTCTTTTTGATATTTTTCATTTTATATATATTTTTTCTTTTTTCTTTTTTTTTAAAGAAACACACCACCAACTCTCGTATAACCCAAAACAAGCAACATTACTTAACTCCACCCATCCACCCATCCATAAACATAACAAACCAACAAATATTCACAAAATGTACAGAACAGAACACAACCTGACTAATAATAGCGGGGCTGAGGAGGTCCGAAGATAGAAGACATCATATCATTCCACTCTCCGAAAGCAAATGCACCGCTACCACTTCCCTCTTGCTGCGATGCTCCTTGTTGTTGACGAGGATCTACCCATTGCGAATGATGGAGCGGTGGGGTCGGATACGATACACTACCATCGTAAGGTGGTAGAGACGCATAATCCACCGAAGGTGGATCCACAACCACAGGCCGCCCTGCATGCCAATCTGCATGCATCCTTCTTGCTTGATCATCTTCATACTGATTATTCACCTCCACCTCATGAGAATAAGCATGTGCACGATTCCATGCTTCCTGACGGTCAAAATTATGCTTCAGAGCTCTTTCCATGCTCGCACTCATCATCGTATGTTGATCAAATAACGTTCGCTCCGAACCCGACCACGAATCGAAGATGGTTGCCGGAGGACGTTGGTTCTCAATAACTTCCTGCATGGTACCATCGTACGCCCAGTTTGGCGCGTACGATCGCTCCGTGTAATCATAGAAAGCACCACCATGTCCCCCACCTGGACCCCCTTGACCCTCATGCACATCCTCATCATGAGGCTCATCCGCATAATCCTCATCCCCACTCGGGGCTTCATTTCCACTCTCAGGATCATCCTCTTCTCCCGGTAAAAGTGCCCTTGCATCATCCTTCAATACTCTCCATCTCTGACCCTCCGATTTCAGCTTGTGATATCTCTCCGATTGAGTGTAGGTCCATCCAGTACCCATCTTCCGAATCTCCAAAGGCTTATGTCTTTAGAATGCTCCTTTATCCTCAGCGGTGATTGCTCTGAACTGCTTCAACAATCCTGTGATAATTCGGCAGTACGGGATGATGTTCCTCCCCACTTTGTTACGGCATATCCAAAGATGGTTCATGATTAAATACCGTATCGGAAATCGGGGCGACCCGTTAAGCAATGAGTAGAGAACTGGTACCTCTGAATACCTCACCTGTTCCTTATCTCCCCTTCGGGGAATGACATTCAGAATGTAAATGGTCAGCAGCAATTTTGCTTCAATCTTCAAATTCCTCCGGTACAAAACACCACTAAAAGTACCGGGCAAGAATATAGCTGCCAACATGTCATTCCACCTTGGATGTTTCTCTGGTTTAAGCAACAGATCATCAAGGCTTGGGATCATGTAATCACGAGCAGGTAAACTGTCATATTTTGCTAATCTTCATAGTGACTCAAATGACATTTCCACCTTTATTCCATTAACCTCGCCCGTTAACTTCATCTGCGATGGCCTATCATACCTGTTGCATGTCAATGTTGCCATCCATTCTTGAATTTCAGTCATAAACATGTTTTTGTTGTCCCTATCATAACAATTGAGTGCTGCCTCCCATCCTAAAGCTCGAAACCGGGCAAATACATTGAAGGGCCCAAACTCAACTTCTCTAACTTCTCTTTCACAGATAAATGCAGCAGCTTTATTCTTTAACCGTTTCATTCGGTCATGAAACAACACCGGTTGCCACCTTTCCGGTTGATCCTCTAGAGGACCTGATTCCCACTTCGGTTTATTACCTTGATCCAAGTCCATCATCTCTTCTTCCTCGCTCTCACTTTCATCAACCCTGCCCAAGTATTGTCTCTTCCTTGGTTGTTCCGGTTCCTTGCCTTTTGAAGAAGAAGAACTTGCCCCGGCTCTATCCTTAGTTCTTACCATTTTTCTACACACAAAACAAACAACACGATCAACACAATAAGTATAATCCTTCTTCCACAATATCCCCACACTTGCTTGTTACTATGGTTGTAAATGTTAGTTAACCATGAATTGTTATACTTGATTCTAACAAAAATTGGACATGATGCCTCTACAATATAAAGGTTCCCAAATTCCAACTTAATCATCAAACTACATCTACCATATCAAGCAAATGGTCATTTCAAATACAACCCAAAAACAAGCAAATGTGTATGAACCAATGAGACAACAAAATATCACCTTAATCTTCATAATGCACTATCAAAAACAACAAAACAATGTAACATACCTTCGATTGATGATGTTAAATGTCAAGAAAAACCAAAGCTTGAAAACCCCCAAAAATTCCGAAACTAGGGCTTGCTATACGGACCAGCAAACTTCGTTTTCGAGCAATTATCTTCTCAAAATCAGAATCTACGTGAAATTCTAGTCAAGATAGACTCAAGAATCACGTGATTTGGTTAAGAATTGAAGATTTTATGAAGAAATTAAGGTTGTGGGTTATGGAGGTTATGGAGAAGAAGAAGAAAAATGGAAATGATGAATGAGGGAGAGAGAGCCCGTGGGTTTTGTAAATTTTTTTTTTAAATCGCTGGAAGCCGTCGCCCCTCCTAGGTCCACCGTAATTTACGGTGGGTACCGTAAATTACGGTGGAACCTGGCCTCCAAACCTACCGTAAAGCAGTGAGTTTCTACCGTATGCAAAAACCTGGTCACCGTAAATTACGGTGCCTACCGTAATTTACGGTAGGCTTTAATTAAATTTCCTTTTTTTAAATAAGTTGATCTTTGGAAAGGTTTTAATTAGACATGGTAAAATATTCGTAAAACATTAAATTAAACATTAAATTGTTTTATGAGATAGAAACTACCTCCTACCCCTCAAAAAAATCTCATGTTGTCCCCAACATGAACCTAAAACTATATGTTACCCAAACGCAAACACCGAATTTGCAAACAAACAAACAAAACAAAACACAATAAAAACAAAACTAAATATTTACGCTACCGCAAACCTGGGCCTCTTAAACATTACCGTCCTCCAATGGATGGAGGATGTAGCTCTCCTTGTCCACTTCAAGCGTTTTCAAGTCATTCCCATCTAAGTATGGTTTGAGGCGGTGACCGTTTACCACTTGTTTCACATGTTCCTTTGGGTCTTCAATTTCAACTTCACCAAATTGACCCACTCTCGTGATCACATACAGTCCCATCCATTTGCTTTTTAACTTCCCAGGAAAAAACTTAAGCTTAGAGTTATATAACCACACCTTTTGCCCTTCTGCAAACATTCTCTTCCGTAACTTCGCATCATGAACTCTTTTAAGCTTGTCCTTGTAAGCGGATGCACATTCATATGCCTCATCGCGGATTTCTTCCAACTCACACAACTTCAACTTTCTTAACTTGCCAGCTTCATTATACTCCATGTTGACATTCTTGATTGCCCACCAAGCTCTATGAGCTAACTCCATTGGCAAATGGCAACCCTTCCCATACACCAACCGATACGGTGTTGTTCCAATTGGTGTTTTATACGCTGTTCGGTATGCCCATAGTGCATCATCTAACTTCACCGACCAATCTTTCCTGTCAACTTGAACTGTTTTCATCAAGATTTCTTTAATTTGACGATTTGACACCTCTACTTGACCGCTAGTTTGTGGATGATATGGAGTTGCAATTCTATGGTTCACATTGAACCTTTTCAACAACTTCCCAAAGTTGAAATTCTTGAAATGCGATCCACCATCGCTTATAATCACCCGAGGCACCCCAAACCTTGAAAAGATGTTAGATTGCACAAACTTACATACCACCGCATGATCATTGGTTCGTGTTGCAATTGCTTCGACCCACTTCGAGACATAATCCACTGCAACAAGAATGTACAAGTAACCACCTGAGTTTGGGAAAGGGCCCATAAAGTCGATGCCCCAAACATCGAAGATATCAACCACACGGATCGGTTGCATTGGCATCTCATCTCGTTTTGATATGCTGCCCATCTTTTGACAATTCAAACAATTCTTTGCATAATCTCTTGCATCTTTGAAAATTGTAGGCCAATAAAACCCACAAGTGAGAACTTTGTAACCGGTCTTTTGACCACTAAAGTGACCCCCACACGCGGATGAATGAGCATGTGCCAAAATCTCTTTAACTTCCGATTCAGGAACACATCTCCTCAAGATTTGATCCGCACCAATTTTAAACAAGTCGGGTTCATCCCATATGTATTGCTTCACTTGTGCCAAAAACTGTTGTCTCCTTCTCTTTACCCAATGTTGTGGCATCACACCCTTGGCCAAATAATTAACGAAGTGGGCATACCAAGGTGTATTAAGAATGGCTAACACATATTCATCCGGAAATTGCTCATTGATCTCACTTGAATCTTCAACTTCATCCAATGGAATCCGAGATAAATGATCTGCAACAACATTTTCACAACCTTTTTTATCCCGGATTTCTAGATCAAACTCTTATAATAACAAAATCCATCTTATCAATCGTGGCTTTGCATCCTTCTTAGCCATCAAATGACGAACTGCACTATGATCGGAGTACACAATCACTTTGCTCCCACAAATGTAAGATCAAAATTTATCCAAAGCATACACTACCGCTAGTAGTTCTTTCTCGGTCGTAGTGTAGTTCAGTTGCGCTTCAGATAAAGTTTTACTAGCATAATAGATTACCACCGGCTTCTTATCCACTCGTTGACCCAAAACTGCACCAATTGTAGTGTCACTTGCATCACACATGATCTCGAATGGCTTTGACCAATCCGGTGGTTGCAAAATAGGAACTTGCACTAATTGTTCCTTCAAAACCTTAAACGCTTGCAAACATTCATTAGTAAACTCAAAAGGGACATCTTTCAACAAGAGATTACACAAAGGTTTTGTGATAACACTAAAACCTTTTATGAATCTCCGGTAGAATCCCGCGTGTCCCAAGAATGATCTCACCCCTTTAACATTTGTTGGAGGTGGCAAAGATGAAATGACTTTTATTTTTGCTTTGTCCACCTCCATTCCCCGGTTGGACACAACATGTCCCAAAACAATTCCCTCTTGTACCATAAAATGACTTTTCTCCCAACTTAAGACCAAATTCGTTTCGACACATCTTTTTAAAACCTTTTCTAATTCATTAAGACATGTGTCAAAAGTTTGCCCAAAAACAGAAAAGTCATCCATGAATACCTCAAGTGTGTCCCCAACCATATCCGAAAATATGCTCATCATACAACGTTGAAACGTGGCCGGAGCGTTACACAATCCAAATGGCATCCTTCTAAAGGCAAAAGTGCCATATGGACATGTAAAGGTGGTCTTGTGTTGGTCATCCGGATGAATGGCCACTTGGTTGTACCCCGAATACCCATCCAAAAAACAATAAAATTTTTGACCCGCAAGTTTTTCAATAATTTGGTCAATAAAGGGTAACGGGAAATGGTCTTTTGAAGTGGCCGAATTTAATTTTCTATAATCAATACATACTCGCCACCCGGTTACCGGTCGAGTGGCGATTTGCTCACCATTTTCATCTTTAATCACCTGAATGCCGGCTTTTTTCGGTACCACTTGTGTAGGACTTACCCATGCACTGTCCGAAATGGGATAGATGATCCCTGCATCCAACCACTTGATGACCTCCTTTTTCACCACTTCTCTCATGTTGGGATTTAACCTCCTTTGAGTCTCACGAGTTGGTTTTGCGTCCTCAACAGTAATGATTTTGTGCATCACTACAGAAGGACTAATACCTTTCAAATCGGCTATTGTCCACCCAATTGCGGCCTTGTTTGTTTTTAACACCTTTAGAAGTTTGTGTTCTTGAGCTTCTTCCAAGTTGGATGCTATGATAACTGGCAATGTTTCCTCTTCTCCTAAAAACACATACTTCAAGTGATCCGGTAGAATCTTCAACTCAATCTTGGGTGGACATTCCAAAGATGGCTTTGTATTAGAATTAATTTCAGCCGGTAAACTTTCAATTTGGTGAGTCCATGGTGGCCTCCCTTCCTGTACAGCCAACACATCTTGTTTTTGCTCCTCCATCCTCAATGCACAAACCTGTACCTGTTCAGAAAAATCACACAAACAAACCTCCACCGAATCTTCCTCAAACTCATGAGGGTCATACTCATCAAATTCATCTGCCATAAAACACTCATCATCATCATCAAAATAAGATTTGTTAGCAAACACATTTAAACTCATTTGGCGTTTACCAAATGCCATTTGTACTGTACCATTCCTGCAATCAATCCTTGCATGAGCCGTGTTCAAAAATGGTCGTCCCAAAATAACATTTGGGCTGTGGTTTGAATCAACCAAAGCATAATCCAAAACCAAAAAATCAACAGGATAATAAAACTCATTCACCTGCACAATCACATCCCGCACAATCCCCCTAGGAAGTTTATGAGACAAATCGGCTAACACCACCGTTGTCTCCACCCGTTTCAGTGGACCAAAATCGTATTGGTCATATAAACTTCCCGGAAGGATACTCACCCCGGCTCCAAGATCCAACAACGCCTTAGACATTTTGAAATCACCCACTTGGATATCTATCAATGGTGCTCCCGGATCTCGGAGCTTGAGTGGGAGGGTTCCTTCCACAACTGCACTCACCCTTGCAGTTAGTTTAACTCGTTTAGGCACCCTTTTCTTTCTTTTAACTGTACACAACTCTTTTAAAAACTTTGCATAAGCTGGAATTTTCTGAGTTGCCTCAATTAATGGAATGTTAACTTTGACTTGTTTGAAAACTTCCATTATGTCATCTTTTTCCAATGATGAATGTGAGATCACACTCTTTTTACCCGGGTCAACCAAAGCCGACGGAAATGGTACTTGGCTTTGGTCCACCTCTTTGTCATTTTGAATCACATTTTCCTTGAAAACCGGTTTTTCAATAACTTTCTTATTTGCATTTTCGTTCAAAACATTTTCTTGAGGACTTTGGTCCTCCTCATCACTTTCTAACCCGGTAATATCCTCAACCACCCCATCAATTAAAACCGGAGAAGGTGGTGTTTTATATTCTTTACCACTTCTCAACACACTAACATGATTAATAGGAACATTACGAGAAGAACTGTGAGAGGATTTACCTTTGTGTCACTCGGAAGTTGACCTTTGTTTTTCTTGAGATTTGCCACATCCGTTGCAAGTTGACCCATTTGATTAGTTAATGATTGAATGGCCTTGTCTCGAATTTCATCTTTCTGAGCTCTAGCATCATCCAATTGATTCCTCTTTTGCATCTCCTGTTGCATGGACTTTAGCATCTCCATCACTTCATTACCACCACTTGATGAAGATTGATTTGTCTCATTTCCTTGGTTATTTCCCGATGGTTGAAAAGGCTTTTGATATCCTTGATTGTTTCCCCTCTAAAATTTCCTTGATAATTTTGGTATTGTTGACGAGGAACAAAATTACCTTGAGGTTTTCCTTGGAAATTTGGATTAGATTGATTTGCCGGATTCCCATAACTAAAGTTCGGATGATTCCTCAAACCCGGATGATAGGTATTTGAATTCATGTTGTAGTTTCTTCCACCAAACCCTTGACCTTGAATAGCATTCACTTCCTCCACTTGTTCAAAAGTTACCGTGCAAGAATCCACAGCATGCCCTAACTCATTGCAATTTGTACAAACATTATAAACTTGATTTGTAGATTGTACATTATCATCATCCACCGCATGAACTGGAGCTCGTGTAATGACCGGTCGTGCTCGTCTTGATGATTGAGCCTTCCTCTTCGATGTAACCGCCATTTGTTCCAAAAATGCCCTATCGTCTTGCTCATAATTTGTACCAAATGTACCATTTGTGATAGACATTAAATCCCGAGCATCTTCAGAATGGAGCCCCTCATGAAAAGCATTCAACAACTCCCATAACTCAATTCCATGATGAGGGCAATTCTTGATCATCATGTTAAACCGCTCAAACGCCTCATGGAACATTTCACCTTGTTGTTGTTGGAAACTTCTCAAGCTTCTCCTAGCATCATTAGTCTTTTGAGCTGTGAAAAACTCTTCTAAAAACCTTTGTTGCATTTCAGCCCATGTATAAATTGAAGCGGATGGCAAAGTGTAGAACCACCTCTTTGCCTTATCCTCTAATGAAAACTGAAACAATACCAACTTAACATCATCCGCAGAATATCCTTGACCACCAATTGTGTTACAAATTGAATCATAAGCTTCCAAATGAAAATAGGGTTCTTCCGTTGCTAACCCTTTGTACTTTGGCAAACTTTGAAGGGAATTTGTTCGGACTTCAAACGTTCTCCCTTGATTGTTTTGAGGAATGACCACTGGTGATGGATTATTTGTAATGATTGGACGAAAGTGTGCCTCAATACCCCTAGCAGCATCCCAATTATGCCTTCGTGGAACACCCAACCTAACTCTTGGTCGTTGAGGACCCATTGGTCTTTGAGCTTGCGGTCCTGGAGGCATGAATTGCTGAAATGGTGGTTGAAAGTTTGCTCCCCCATGTTGTGGAAGAATCTGCTCTTGAAACTGTGGCCTATGTGGCCTCACTTGGGGTTGCATTTGTTGTGGTATAACTTGTTGCTGCACAACTTGTGGTTGTAGTCTCCCATATCTTTGCATAGCTTGTCCTTGACTATAAACATAATTTCCTTGATCAGCATCTCCTTCGTACGCGTACCCTTCTTCATCATATCTCCTAAATTCATCACCATAACCACCATCAACACCAGCTCGTCCTACTCCCGATGTTTGTACAACTCGAGGTTGTTGGTCTTGTGTATCCGGTTGCATTTGAGAAGTAGAGGGAGTATGAAATATGGATGGGTTGGATTGATATGGTTGTGATTGTGGTACTGGTCTAGACGATGATGATTGACCGGTTGTTGGGAAGAAATATGAAAAGGGTGGAATAGGTGCTGATGGGTCAAAGATAAAGGAATGTTCGGTTTGGGTACTTGCAGGTAATGGGGTATGGGTTGGTTTAGTCTCCGGTGGTAATGTAGGATTTGGTAAAGGCTCGGAAGGTGTCGTTTGACCCGTAGTAGGAGGTGGTGAAAGCGGATCCATTGTGTTTCGTGGTGTAACGGGTGATGTAGGTGCTATTGGTGAACCACTGATTCTGTTTTGTCGATGTAAAACTTTGTTTCTACGAGCAGCTCGTTCAATTTCTGGATCAAACACTAATGGTGATGATGAGCTCGAGTTTCTGGTATGCATACACCTGAAACAAAACCTGCACACTACACACAACCAGCGTAACACCGAAATAACAAAACAAAACTAATAAGCAAACACACGTTGCGCACAACTCCCCGGCAACGGCGCCAAAATTTGACGTGAGGTCGAAGTCTCAATCAAATTTAAAACCAAATACTACTAATTAGCTAGCGGTAAGTGGGTATCGAACACAGGGAGTTTGTGGAATATGTGTTAACTTAATTCAAATTGCAATTCCTAAGTTTAACTAAGATGATAAATAATTAAGGTTCAATAATCTGTTGATTTGTTGAATTGGCTTTAAAGCAAGAAATAAAAGTAAATTGATTTGTATAAATCAGTGATGAGAAATATGTTTCCCTTTGTGTAACACCCGTATTTTTTCTTTTAAAGAAACAAGGAATAAAAGAGAAAGAAAAAGGGAAAAAAAGAAAGTCAATCCCAAAGTTGAGGGACCAAAAGTGAAAAAGAAGATAAAAATCTTGAAAAGAGGGTGTAAAAGGCGATGTGGTCGCCCATACCCATCTGCACACTTTTCTTGTTTAGATTTTAGAGAGAGAAAGCAGAGAAACTCTCGGGTTTTTGAAGAACAAGAAGAAGAAATCGGGTTCAAGGTAAGAATTAATGTTTTAAGTTGTTCTTGGTTAGATTAGTCTCGGTTGAATGTTTATGTGTGCTTCTATGTGTGCAAATACGAGTTAAGAAGGATTCTAAGGGTTGGAATCGTGTGAAGAAGCTCGGGTGAAGAGTGTTAAGATTGGAAGCAGCAAAGGTGAGTTTCTAGACCCCCTTTTTACCTGTTTTAAACGTTTTAGGGCTGGAAAATGCATGTATATATGTTTTTATGAATTTGGGTATAATACCCGTATGATATGAATGTATGTATGTTTATGTTTATGATAAGTTTATGCCTGGAAGCCATGTGTGCATGCCTAGAACTAGGCATTTTGATGTGTGGTATTTGGAATATGAATTAGATACATGTCCAGGTTGCTAATACGTCCAACAGGGTTGTCGTATGACCAAATAATTTTTCTAAGTGTAGGGTGAAGAGTCCAATAGTACTCATACGCCCAACAGGGTGGTCGTATGACCAGGTGATTATTCTAAGTGTAGGGTGAAGAGTCCAATAGTACTCATACGCCCAACAGGGTGGTCGTGTGACCAGATGATTATTCTAAGTGTAGGATGAAAAGTCCAATAGGGCTCATACGCCCAGCAGTGCTCTTGCGCCTAACAGGGCTCATACGCCCAGCAGGGCTCATACGCCCAAGGGGCTTATACGCCCAACAGGGCTCAAACGTCCACAACACTTAGAATTTTTACAGGATTTCCTGGAAATCCGAATTTCGAGGTTTTGACCAGAGTTGACTAGGGTTAATTAATGATGATGTTTTATGCATGTAATGGTAATAAATGACTAACCCTTATCATTACTGATATTATTATCAGTGTATCATTATTGTTAACAATATTATTAATATTGTTAAGTATGGTATAACACGATAAAGAATGTTTAAGAATTAACGAAGAAGTATTATCATTAATAAAGTGAAGGATTAATGATAAAGAAAAATGGGACGTAAAGTGAATGATAATGAATCCTTAATGAACGAATGAAAACGTGAGAGATTTGCAAGCGAAGTGTACCAAAGTGCACGGTCCTAAATGCCACAAGCTCAACCGCGTGAGGTTCAGCTAATCTTTAAGAGTGCACGTAGAGGTTTCAGTCTTGAGACTGACCTTCGGTGTGGTACACGGTGTATAGTAGTTACCCACATCGGTGGGGGTGATGTTACTCACTTCGGTGGGGGTGTAGTTACCCACTTCGATGGGGGTGATGATACCCATTTCGGTGGGGGTGTTGTTACCCGAGTTATGTTTAACTTCGGGGGTGTGGCATAAGGCCAAACATAGTTATGAGGTGAGCAACTTGGTGTTGCAAAAGCCCGCAGAAGGCTTACAATCGTTGAGATTGATAATGGGTGAGCAACATGGTGTTGCAAAAGCCCGCAGAAGGCTTACAATCGTTGAGATTGATAATGGGTGAGCAACTTGGTGTTGCAAAAGCCCGCAGAAGGCTTACAATCATTGAGATTGATAATGGGTGAGCAACTTGGTGTTGCAAAAGCCCGCAGAAGGCTTGCAATCCTTGAGATTGCCAATGGGTGAGCAACTTGGTGTTGCAAAAGCCCGCAGAAGCCTTGCAATCCTTGAGATTGCCAATGGGTGAGCAACTTGGTGTTGCAAAAGCCCGCAGAAGCCTTGCAATCCTTGAGATTGCCAATGGGTGAGCAACTTGGTGTTGCAAAAGCCCGCAGAAGCCTTGCAATCCTTGAGATTGCCAATGGGTGAGCAACTTGGTGTTGCAAAAGCCCGCAGAAGCCTTGCAATCCTTGAGATTGCCAATGGGTGAGCAACTTGGTGTTGCAAAAGCCCGCAGAAGTCTTGCAATCCTTGAGATTGCTAATGGGTGAGCAACTTGGCGTTGCAAAAGCCCGCAGAAGACTTACAACCTGTGAGGTTGGAAATGGGTGAAGTGACTCGGTGTCGCAGCAGACCCAAAAGTCTTGAGATCCTTGAGATCGTTAATGGTTGAGCAACTATGTGTTGCAAAAGACCGGGAGAAGAATGATAACGTATGAATTGGGATCCATGTCACTTGACCTCAGTAATCATGGCTGTGTGCCATGAAGAGGGTAAAGTGTGACTGGACCTAGATAAAAGTGAAAGATAGAGGATGCATGAAAGTAATGAACGTACTAATAAATGAAATGAACGTAAGAATGAACGTAACATACGTAAAGACGAATGTAACGAACGTATGAGTGAAAGTAAGAAACGCACGAACGAAAGCTAATGAATGAATGATGAAGATAATAATAATATTATCTACATGTACGTATGTTGTATGATCGTATGTATAAAAGAACGTATTTTTTTATGGAAAGTAAAGTATGTTTTATTACAAAACTAGAACTCACTCAGCAACGCTGACGTTTTATGTATTTTCCAGTTGGCAGGTATGTTGCTGAGGATGGCACGAGGTGACTACTCAGTTGTTGAGGCTGGCATCCATATATTGACATGTCATTGTATTTTGAAATAAAAGGATGTTGTATTGTAATAAAATGACATGTTTTAATTATTAATAGAGATTTTAAATTCCGCTGCAAAGTAAATATGTGTTTTAAAACGTTTATGTGCGATGAATGACCAACTGTGAGGTGCCCGGGAGCGGGGCCTTACAAGTTGGTATCAGAGCCAAAGTTTAAGTGAATTGGGTAAAATTTTTCAGAATAAACCTAGTCTTAAACTGAGAATGGGACGGAAAGCGAAGGGATGCCAAACTGAGTAGCTGCGTGCCATCAGGTATTTTCTTAGAGTTAACAGGCATTGTGTGCGCATGTTATGTGTTTATGTGTTACTGTTAGATTTAGATGCTAATATAGTCAGGACAGGTAATGCTCGGGGTGTGAAGAGTAGAGTAAGTGGCTAATTACAACTGATCACCGTAATTAGGGGCTTACTATACTTGACATAAACTGAGCTATTCCCTTGAATGACCGTGTAGTGTTTAAATCTTTCAGTGTGAGTTAGAGAATGGCCGGTAGTAGACCTTCTAAGGCTTCCCGTGGTGGAGGTGGTGGCGGACGTGGCATTGAACCACGAGTCACGAGAGCACGATCTAGAGTGGAACAGGTGGTTCACGAGGAGTCCGAAACACCTCAACCGGGAGGTGGTGATGAGAGTGCTAACTTGAGAGCCTCGGTGAAAGAGGCGGTAGCTGAAGAAGTGCATCAGGTCATGCAGACGATCCTACCATCTGTAGTGACCGAGGTAGTAAAGGCTGTTAGAGACGGGGAAAGACAGGAAAGGGGTAGATCATCCGGCTCAAGGAAACGGCCCGAGACTGAAATGGTCTTCTTCGATGACGAAGAGGAAGAAGAGCCTGCGCCGGAGATGGCACGAGGCTGTGATTATGGGGCGTTTCGGCGATGCAAACCCCCAACCTTTGATGGTAACGACAATGCTACCGCGGCTCATCGTTGGGTCAGAGAGATGGAAGCGGTACTGGAAATTAGTGAGTGCCAGGAAGAGCAGAAAGTTAAGTTTGCCACTCATTCTTTCGTGGACTCAGCTTTATGCTAGTGGGACAACATAGTTCAAGTTGAGGGTAGTCGGGCTATCGGAAGGATGAGATGGCCAGAGTTGAAGAGATTAGTGATTGAGGAGTTCTGTCCTCACCGTGAGATGGACAAGGTAGAAAGGGAATTCCTGCAGTTAGAAGCGGGGACGATGACGCATCAACAGTACACCACAAAATTTAACGAGATGGCACGTCTGGTGCCGGATCAGGTGACTCCTCTATGCCGAAAGATAAAGCGGTATATTCAGGGTTTGCCGGCGGATATTCGCAGGCACATGATCGTTGCCCGACGAGTACGTTTAGATCGGCGGTAGATTTGGCGGGAAGGTTATACGATGAAAGATCGATGGTGGTGACAGGAGCTAGCAAGAAAGGAGAAGGTGATCGGGATTGGAACGGGAAGCGATTGGAACGTGGCGAAGTCGCTCCAAGTAACAAAGGTGCACGGGTGGATGATCAGCGTGTGGTCATAACTGAGACGGGGTTAGGAAAGTGTGACAAGTGTGGATACAAGCACCCCGGGGAATGTAGACTGGGGACAAATGTCTGTTTCTGTTGTGGTAGGACAGGACATGTGGCGAAGAACTGCGGTATGGGGAGGTGTTATTCTTGTGGGGAGGAAGGTCACATGAGCAGGGATTGTGAGAAGCCAAGGGCGGAAGGTTCGGGAGTGAAGAAGGCTGTAAGAGAAGGACGGAGGGCAAACGCAGCAACTACACGATGACGCGGGAGGAGGCTAGGGTGAACCCCGATGTTACGTCAGTTGCATGTTAGGAATAGAAAGAATCGATGTCATTCGACTTAGGAGCTACTATAGGTAAGTCTACTAGATTACCCAGTGCACTAAAGAACTCCGCAATGGAATTGAGAGAGCGCTTGCTTTTCTGTTAGACCATCCCTGATAGACGTAGGTGGATAGACATACACCTCCGGGGGAATCGAATAGTAACTTATGAGGCAAGCACCAAGTGCTGCAAAAGAGATGGATTGATTGGTGGTGCCCGATAAAAGTTCGGTGCCGATCTGCGACAATGGATTATGATGCAGGCTTCACTGAGAAGGATGTACGACGATCGGAAGAGAACAGAAACAAAAGGAGAAGGAACATCAAACAAGGGCTTGTGGTATTTCCATAAGCAGCAACTTTACACAAGTTGAAGGCCGTGTTCTTCACACACCAAAGCTGAGGGTTCTCAGTGATGCCCTGAAGCTCAATGATTATGACGCAAAGCCTTTGCTCAATATCTTGTGGTGCTTCTTTTGATTATAGTGACCATACTCTACATGGCATATTTGAGGCCGTAGCTCCTGGTCAAATGATCATTGATCAGTATGCATGGGTTGCCAATGCAGAATAGTCAAAGATAGAGCAGAAGACGAATGTTGATAAACGATGTAGAGCAATTGAATTCCAGATGAGAGACTGGAAGAAGAGGTGAACAGTATTGCTCACAAGGGTTTAAGGAATAACAGGTTTCGGGGACGAAACCTATATAAGGGGGTGGACTTGTAACACCCGTATTTTTTCTTTTAAAGAAACAAATGAATAAAGAGAAAGAAAAAGGGAAAAAAAGAAAGTCAATCCCAAAGTTGAGGGACCAAAAGTGAAAAAGATGATAAAAATCTTGAAAAGAGGGTGTAAAAGGCGATGTGGTCGCCCATACCCATCTGCACACTTTTCTTGTTTAGATTTTAGAGAGAGAAAGCAGAGAAACTCTCGGGTTTTTGAAGAACAAGAAGAAGAAATCGAGTTCAAGGTAAGAATTAATGTTTTAAGTTGTTCTTGGTTAGATTAGTCTCGGTTGAATGTTTATGTGTGCTTCTATGTGTGCAAATACGAGTTAAGAAGGATTCTAAGGGTTGGAATCGTGTGAAGAAGCTCGGGTGAAGAGTGTTAAGATTGGAAGCAGCAAAGGTGAGTTTCTAGACCCCCTTTTTACCTGTTTTAAACGTTTTGGGGCTGGAAAATGCATGTATATATGTTTTTATGAATTTTGGTATAATACCCGTATGATATGAATGTATGTATGTTTATGTTTATGATAAGTTTATGCCTGGAAACCATGTGTGCATGCCTAGAACTAGGCATTTTGATGTGTGGTATTTGGAATATGAATTAGATACATGTCCAGGTTGCTAATACGTCCAACAGGGTGGTCGTATGACCAAATAATTTTTCTAAATGTAGGGTGAAGAGTCCAATAGTACTCATACGCCCAACAGGGTGGTCGTATGACCAGGTGATTATTCTAAGTGTAGGGTGAAGAGTCCAATAGTACTCATACGCCCAACAGGGTGGTCGTATGACCAGATGATTATTATAAGTGTAGGATGAAAAGTCCAATAGGGCTCATACGCCCAGCAGTGCTCTTGCACCTAACAGGGCTCATACGCCCAGCAGGGCTCATACGCCCAGCAGGGCTCATACGCCCAAGGGGCTTATACGCCCAACAGGGCTCAAAAGTCCACAACACTTAGAATTTTTACAGGATTTCCTGGAAATCCGAATTTCGAGGTTTTGACCAGAGTTGACTAGGGTTAATTAATGATGATGTTTTATGCATGTAATGGTAATAAATGACTAACCCTTATCATTACTGATATTATTATCAGTGTATCATTATTTTAAATATTATTAATATTGTTAAGTATGGTATAACACGATAAAGAATGTTTAAGAATTAACGAAGAAGTATTATCATTAATAAAGTGAAGGATTAATGATAAAGAAAAATGGAACGTAAAGTGAATGATAATGAATCCTTAATGAACGAAAGAAAACGTGAGAGATTTGCAAGCGAAGTGTACCAAAGTGCACGGTCCTAAATGCCACAAGCTCAACCGCGTGAGGTTCAGCTAATCTTTAAGAGTGCACGTAGAGGTTCAGTCTTGAGACTGACCTTCGGTGTGGTACACAGTGTATAGTAGTTACCCACTTCGGTGGGGGTGATGTTACTCACTTCGGTGGGGGTGTAGTTACCCACTTCGGTGGGGGTGATGATACCCATTTCGGTGGGGGTGTTGTTACCCATAGTTATGAGGGGTGTGGCATAAGGCCAAACATAGTTATGAGGTGAGCAACTTGGTGTTGCAAAAGCCCGCAGAAGGCTTACAATCGTTGAGATTGATAATGGGTGAGCAACTTGGTGTTGCAAAAGCCCGCAGAAGGCTTACAATCGTTGAGATTGATAATGGGTGAGCAACTTGGTGTTGCAAAAGCCCGCAGAAGGCTTACAATCATTGAGATTGATAATGGGTGAGCAACTTGGTGTTGCAAAAGCCCGCAGAAGGCTTGCAATCCTTGAGATTGCCAATGGGTGAGCAACTTGGTGTTGCAAAAGCCCGCAGAAGCCTTGCAATCCTTGAGATTACCAATGGGTGAGCAACTTGGTGTTGCAAAAGCCCGCAGAAGCCTTGCAATCCTTGAGATTGCCAATGGGTGAGCAACTTGGTGTTGCAAAAGCCCGCAGAAGCCTTGCAATCCTTGAGATTGCCAATGGGTGAGCAACTTGGTGTTGCAAAAGCCCGCAGAAGCCTTGCAATCCTTAAGATTGCCAATGGGTGACAACTTGGTGTTGCAAAAGCCCGCAAAAGCCTTGCAATCCTTGAGATTGCTAATGGGTGAGCAACTTGGCGTTGCAAAAGCCCGCAGAAGACTTACAACCTGTGAGGTTGGAAATGGGTGAAGTGACTCGGTGTCGCAGCAGACCCAAAAGTCTTGAGATCCTTGAGATCGTTAATGGTTGAGCAACTATGTGTTGCAAAAGACCGGGAGAAGAATGATAACGTATGAATTGGGATCCATGTCACTTGACCTCAGTAATCATGGCTGTGTGCCATGAAGAGGGTAAAGTGTGACTGGACCTAGATAAAAGTGAAAGATAGAGGATGCATGAAAGTAATGAACGTACTAATAAATGAAATGAACGTAAGAATGAACGTAACATACGTAAAGACGAATGTAACGAACGTATGAGTGAAAGTAAGAAATGCACGAACGAAAGCTAATGAATGAATGATGAAGATAATAATAATATTATCTACATGTACGTATGTTGTATGATCGTATGTATAAAAGAACGTATTTTTTTTATGGAAAGTAAAGTATGTTTTATTACAAAACTAGAACTCACTCAGCAACGCTGACGTTTTATGTATTTTCCAGTTGGCAGGTATGTTGCTGAGGATGGCACGAGGTGACTACTCAGTTGTTGAGGCTGGCATCCATATATTGACATGTCATTGTATTTTGAAATAAAAGGATGTTGTATTGTAATAAAATGACATGTTTTAATTATTAATAGAGATTTTAAATTCCGCTGCAAAGTAAATATGTGTTTTAAAACGTTTATGTGCGATGAATGACCAACTGTGAGGTGCCCGGGAGCGGGGCCTTACACTTTGGTATCCGGATTTTAACAAATGATGATATTGGTGTTAATTGGGAAGAACCACATAGACATGATTCATGAGTGTGTGTTTATGTTTGATCAAAGAGGACTAAGTACTTGTATTAGCAAGGTTATCTCTCGATAATCAGTATCACTATCAAATTACCCAATCTTTCCACTAAATCAAGATTTGCCTATGGCATCAAGGACGTATGGTTGAACTTAAGCAATTATGAATGACCCATTACACATAATACACAATCATCATGACAAAACAATCACAAGATCAATTTCATCATCCCATAAATAGAAAACACCAACATGATCAAAGTTATAAATCCTTCAAACCAAGAGGAAACACACAAGAAGACTAGCCACTCATAGTTTTATGCATGAGAACAAGATTCAAAAGATAATTCATAACAATCAAAGTAAAATAACAAAGATCAAAGTACCACAATATCTTATTCTTCAACACAACCAAGTAGTTCAACAAAAGCTTAGCCAAACAATACTTGAATCTCACCACCCGAATGATTTTCTTCAAAGGAGATCAACTCCCAATGTTCATATGAATCAAGCCCCCTAACCAAATGATTTGAAGATGTTTTTAATGCCCCAAGAACAACCACTTTTGCCTATTTTATGGAGAGAATTCGTTGGATCCAGGAATTAAGAAAAAGGTACCACTCAAAACATTTTAAAACAACAAGTTGCACTTTTTCGTCAGCAGCTACCGTAACTTACGGTAGCACCGTAAGTTACGGTAGAGATCAAGTTGGTACGGTGGAATACTTCTGCCATACGGTGGAAAAATGCAAGTTTGGGGTCCACCGTAATTTACGGTGGCCACCGTAAATTACGGTGGGTCCCTGAATATTCTGTTTCTTCTTTTCTTCTTTCCACACACGTCCACTCCGTTCCATGCCCGCAACGTTGACTCCATTTTCAGCTCCCAACATACCTGAAATACAAGCAACTGTAGTTATCTAATTCAAGATAATTTCACGATTAAATGTGAGAACATTACGCGTTTTAACATCATAAAGGGTGTTCCTTGAACAACCCGTCAATTAGCCACTTACTTTACTCTCCACACCCCAAGCACTTCCTATCCTGACTACATCAGCATCTAAATCTACTAAGAACACATAAATCACATAGCACACGCACATAATACTGATTAACTTTCAAGAAAACAATACCTGATGGCACATGGCTACTCAGGCTGACATCCCTCTTCTTGTCCCATTTTCAGTTTAAGTTAAGGTTTATTTTGAAAAATTTCCCCGTTTCACTTAAACTTTGGCTCTGATACCAACTTGTAAGGCCCCGTTCCCGGGCACCTCGCCGTTGGTTATTCACAGCATAAAACATACATATTATAAATCTAAGCAGCGGAATCAATTTGACAAAAACTTATTCATTCATTATAAACACTGTTGTTAAGCAATACATTCTAGTTCATGGGTCACAAAATGATTAGTTGAATGAATTACAAAACAACAGTTTTGTCAAAACATAAATAGATGTCAGTCTTGCCCGCCAAATAGCCATCCCCATGCGCCATCATCAGCAACCTGTTACCTGCCAACTGGAAAATACATAAAAGTCAGTGTTGCTGAGTGAGTTCTAGTTTTGTAATTAAAATACTTTACTTTTCATTCCAGACCGTTCATTATTCATATGTGATCACACATCGTACGTACACGTAGGTAATATCATTATTATCTTCATTATCGTTCAATTAGTACTTTTATCATTATCCTTCCGAGTCTTTTGCGACACAGAGCCACTCACCTCGTTAGCAATCTTAATGATTGCCCTTTTTGTTCCTGTGAGTCTTTTGCGACACCGAGTCGCTCACCTCTATGGAAATCTCAAGGATTGCACTTATCCTGTGAGTCTTTTGCGACACCAAGTCGCTCACCCCTATGCCAATCTCAAAGATTGACCCTGTGTGCATCCTTCGGGGTAGCGAACCCGCATCACAGTTGAGCTAACACCTGCCAGGGGTGTGCACCTCCATTCATTTTCTTGCAAGACTTTCGTTCATTCATTTACGTTCTACTTTTCTTTATCAGTGATCTTACTCTTTATTAATGATAATTCTTCCTGTCTTGATCATGATCATACCACGTAGAGTCATACAATATTATTATTAATAAGCATATTAATAATAATAATAACATTAATAATAACCCTAATCGTAATATTAATTAAAATATTAAGAAAAGAGTCATAATGAAAATCAGACATAATCATATGCATTTAATAAATCCTTAGTCAATATTAGTCCAAAACCCTAGCTGTACAAACTTCCACGAAAATTCTGCATTAAATTCTAAGTTTTGGGCGCATGAGTACTATTTGGACTCATGAGGACTATTTGGGCGTTTGACCACTGTTGGGACTTTTACCTTACACTTAGTAAATAATTCCAGGCACAAGAGCACTGTTTAGGCTCATTACCCTACACTTAGTTTTTCTAAGTCAGAATTCAGGCACATGAGAACTATTTAGACTCATTACCCTACACTTAGTTTTTCTAAGTCAGAATTCAGGCACATGAAAACTATTTAGACTCATTACCCTACACTTAGTCATCCGGCTAACTTTTCTAGGCATATGACCACTGTTCAGACTCATAAGGCCACTGTTCAGACTCATAAGCCCTGTTTGGGCATATGAGAACTATTTGGACTTATGACCCTGTACTTAATTTTTCTAAGTTCTAAATTCCAGACTCATGAGCACTGTTTGGAAGTATAAGCCCCAACACTTAAAATTTCTGTCATAATTTTAGGAGTATGAGGACTGTTGGACTTATGAGCCTTGTATAGGCGTATTAGCAGCCTGTTCATGTTTCTAAGTCGTTTTCCAGTCCCAAGCATCATATCACTTAATTCTAAACATTCACATACGGTTCTAAGCATGTATTTAACATATTCATAACCATACATCTTCCCAAAACATACCCGACCCACATACACATGCATATGAACATACGGGTATAATACCCAACCTTATAAAAACATACATACATGTATTTCCAGCCCCAAAAATCATATAAAACATGTAAAAAGGGGGATCTAGAAACTCACCTTAGCTGCTTTTAAGCTTTATACTCTAAATCTTGGACTTTTCAAAGAATCCGAACACCTATATGTGTCTAAACACACAATCCGAACACATATACACATAAGAACACATACAATTCAGCTACTTGGCCAAAAATCTATAAAACCGAACCCAAAAACTCATAAATTGCTTACCAATTTCGATTTCAGTTGTTTTCTCTCTCTAGAATCCGAAATCTCTTCTCTTCTACTCTTCTTTCTTTTCTTTTGTCGAAAAGCAGCTGGGAGTGGAGGTTATGGGTGGCCATACCACCTTTTGTACAAAATAATTATAAATTTTGTACTTTTGACACTTTTGCCCCTTCCAGTTTTAGTTGACTTTCTTTTCTCTCCTTTTCTTTCTCTTATATACTTTTATTTCTTAAAAAAAAAGAATACGGGTGTTACAAGTCCACCCCCCTTATATAGGTTTCGTCCCCGAAACCTGTTATTCCTCAAACAGATGAGGATAATGCTGCCTCATCTCTTCCTCAGTCTCCCATGTGGATTCGGATCCCTTCCTGTGCTTCCACTGTACATGCACAAGAGGAACTAGTTATTCCTTAAATTCTTTTCTTTACGATCAATGATTGCCACTGGTTGCTCCACGTAATTGAGTCATTCGTCTACTTCAATATCCTCCAGTGGAACAATCATATCTTCATCAGCTAAGCACTTTCTCAGATGAGATACATGGAACGTGGGATGAATTCCACTTAACTCATCTGGCAGTTCAAGTCGATAGGCTACCTCTCCTACTCGTGCGATGATTCGGAAAGGTCCTATATATCTCGGGCTTAGCTTACCTCGTTTTCTGAATCGAATAATTCCTTTCCAAGGTGAGACCTTCAACATGACTCGGTCTCCGACCTTGAACTCTATTGGTCTTCGCCTCTTGTCAGCATACGACTTTTGTCTATCTTTCGCCGCCTTCATGAAGGCTTTGATCTTTTCCAACTTCTCAGTCGTAGCTTCGATCACCTCAATACCTCCTAACTCTTTCTGCCCAATTTCTCCCCAACACACGGGCGTCCTACATCTCCTACCATATAGCATCTCGTAGGGTGGCATGCCAATACTGGCATGATAACTGTTGTAGTATGAGAATTCTGCTAATGGCAGGTGGTCATCCCAACTTCCTCCAAAATCGATCACGCACGCCCGAAGCATATCCTCGAGCGTCTGTATCGTCCTCTCAGACTGACCGCCCATCCGAGGATGATAGGCTGTACTAATGTGTAGCCTCGTCCCCATTGCATCATGGAATCTTCTCCAAAACTTCGATGTAAACAGGGTGTCACGATCCGATACGATAGACACCGGCACGCCATGACGAGCTACGATTTCCTTGACGAACAGATCCGCCAATCTTTCGGATGAATACGTCTCGTGGATCGGTAGGAAGTGAGCACTCTTCGTTAATCGGTCGACGATCACCCATATAGCATCATACCCTTTCGGGGTACGTGGTAACTTCGTGATGAAATCCATGGTGATGTGCTCCCACTTCCACTCGGGTATATCCAACGGTCGGATCTTCCCGTAAGGTTTCTGGTGTTCTGCCTTTACTTGTAAACAAGTCAGGCACTTACTCATGCACTCCACCACGTCACGTTTCATGCCCGGCCACCAATAATCCTTCTTCATATCATGATACATTTTGGTAGCACCGGGATGAATGGAGTATCGAGTCTTATGGGCCTCATCCATAATCTTTCCACGTAGATCCCCGTATCGAGGAATCCACATCCGCTCGAATCGGGTCTTAACACCCAGAGTGTTCTCGCCCAATTCCGTGACTAGACCTCTCATCCTTTCGGAGTTAAGACGATCTTCTTTCAAAGCCTCGTCTTGGAATTCCTTAATCTGTGTCATCACATCAGAGGTCATAATCAGCTGATAAGCCTTCACCTGGATCGGCTCGGGCCTTTCTTTTCGGCTAAGGGCGTCTGCCACCACGTTGGCCTTGCCCGGATGGTAATGGATTTCACAATCATAATCCTTTATGAGCTTCAACCATCGCCTCTGCCTCATGTTTAGATCTTTCTGCTCGAAGAAGTACTTCAAGCTTTTGTGGTCTGTGAAGATGGTGCACTTCGTCCCGTATAGATAGTGCCGCCAAATCTTAAACGCAAAAACCACCGCGGCTAATTCTAGATCGTGCGTGGGATAGTTGACTTCGTGGGTTTTCAACTGTCGAGATGCGTAGGCTATTACCCTTCCACGTTGCATCAATACACAACCTAGCCCAGAGTAGGATGCATCCAAATATACCACTAAGTCTTCATTTCCCTCGGGCAATGTCAAGACAGGAGCTTGTGTTAGTCTCGTCTTCAACTCCTCAAAGGCAGTCTCCTGCTCTCGACCCCACACGAATTTCACGTCCTTACGTGTCAATTTTGTCAAAGGTGAGGCTATCTTGGAGAAGTCTTGAATAAATCTCCTGTAGTAGCCCGCCAATCCTAAGAAGCTATGAATTTCGGATGGCGTCTTAGGAGACTTGCATTGCATCACGGCCTCAACCTTTACCGGGTCCACCATGATTCCCTCTGCATTTACCACGTGACCCAGAAATTGCACCTCGCGTAGCCAGAAAGCACACTTGGAGAACTTAGCATACAGTTTCTCCTTTCTCAAAGTCTCCAACACTTCCCGAATGTGACCGGCATGCTCTTCCTCACTCCTTGAATAAATCAAGATATCATCGATGAATACAATCACTGATTTATCCAACATCGGCCGGCACACCCGATTCATCAAATCCATAAAAGCAGCTGGCGCGTTGGTTAATCCAAAGGACCTAACTAGAAACTCATAGTGTCCATAACGCGTACGAAAAGCTGTTTAAGAAATGTCTTGCTCCCTTACTTTCAGCTGATGGTAGCCAGATCGAAGATCTATCCTCGAGAACCAACTGGCACCTTAGAGCTGATCGAACAAGTCATCAATCCTCGGTAGTGGATACCGATTCTTTATTGTCAACTTGTTCAATTCGCGGTAGTCGATGCACATTCTCATACTACCGTCCTTCTTCTTCACGAACAAGACCGGAGCACCCCAAGGGGAGATACTCGGCCTGATAAAACCTTTATCGAGCAACTCTTGCAGTTGCTCCATCAACTCCTTCATCTCCGTAGGAGCTAATCGATACGGTGCCTTGGCGACAGGTTGGGCACCGGGTACTAAGTCAATTTGAAATTCTATTTCGCGATCGGTGGCACACCCGATAGGTCCTCCGGAAACACATCGGGAAAGTCACACACAACCGACACATCGGACAATCGTGGTGTTGACGTTTGTGGAAACTGAGGGTATGACAGATTGGTATCAGAGCCACAGGTTATAGAGAACTAGGATTGCATTTGCATCTAGACTATAGCCTTAGACACAACACTAGTATTGCACAGACACTTTTACACGATTGCAACTGTTGTACGAACATCCTCCCGGCATACCAACATTACATTACTGAACGATCATAACATCATCTGTGTTGTCCATGTCACTTGTATCATCCTCGACTAACAGAGGGGCGGAGAGACCCACTCACTCACTTCCAACAACTACACTTGTTTCTTCACTCCCGGAATTGAAGCAATGACAAATTGAACCTAACATTACCACTTTGGAACACGGAAACCTTTCTAACACACACGACTAGCCTAACGATGACAAACAAAGAGAACAACACCTTACTCTTCCAACTCTCTCACACTTGTTTCTATTTCCAACATATCCTATCTCCTTCACTAATTGAACAATAAATGTGGGACACACAACGGATTCAAAGTTTATCAGAGAATCGGACTTAGATATATATGGACGCTTAGAGCTTCAAAGGGAAATATTTTAACTCGGATCGCCAAATTTTTTTCCATCCAACACATAGATATATTGAATTATGATTGTTCGATTTAAATACATTGTATTTCCTACAATTTATTTTTATCAATAATTATTATTCGATTAGTGATTATTACGTATTGTGAATTGAAGAATCATGTCTGGAAGAAGAGCTGGATGCCCGTGTGGACGAGGAAACATCAACATGACTCAAGCTAAGTTGGATGCCATCATCAATGAGCGTGTTACTGATGCGCTTGCAGCCTATGAACAGGCCCGTAATCAGAACCAGAACAACCAGAATCTGAATCAAGGAGGTCCAATAGTCTTTACCTTCAAGATGTTTGGATTGTAAGCCTCACTCCTTCAGTGGTTCTAAGGGTGCTGTCACATTACTTCGCTAGCTGGAGAAACTCGAGTCGGTTTTCGCCATGTGCAACTGTCCAGTGGGAAGTCGTGTCATGTACGCCTCCGACACACTGGAAGGACCAGCTCTGATATGGTGGAACTCACAAATCCAAACCATAGGACTTGAGACTGCTAATGGTTTGCCATGGGATGATTTTAAGATTCTGATGAAAGAAGAATATTGCCCTAGAAAAAGTCCAGAAACTAGAAGCAGAGTTTTGGAATCTTTAAATGACTGGCTCTAAAATTGAGGAATACACGACTGGTTCACACGAGTTGGCTGCTCTATGTCCTCAGATGGTGACCCCGGCCTACAAACGGATTGAAAAGTACATTGATGGTCTAGATCCTCAAATCTAAGCTAGTGTTATGGCTGCTGATCCTGTCACTATTCAGCAGGCTATCCGACTGGCTATATGCTCAATGATCAGGCAGTGGCACAGGGTACTTTGCCTAAACGTGGCGCTACCTCTGGATCATCGAACAAAAAAGGAAATGGGATGGTAACAACAGTAAGTCTTCAAGCTCCAATAACACCCAGCAACAACAGATCAGAAAGTTTGATTCATCAAGAAGCTTCACCAACAACAATCAGAACAGCAACAACAACAACAATGGTCAGGGATCGAGCAACTATGCGGGCAAGTATTCGAAGTGTAACCAGTGCAACTTTCATCACCATGGCCAGTGTGATAGCATCCGTTGTCAAAGGTGTGGAAAGATAGGTCATGCTGCTAAAGACTGCAGGGGTGAACTGATAACTTAGCAACAACCTCAATAATAATGCCAGGGCGGAGCGACTAGAGGCTGTTATGAGTGTGGTAAGGAGGGCCACTACAGGAAGGATTGCCCATAGCTGAATAGTGGAAACAAGGGCAATAATGGAAGCAATGCTAAGGGTCGTGCTTTTGTGATTGGTTCTGGAGAGGCAAGGAATGATCAGAATGTGGTTACTGGTACATTTACCCTGAATGGTTGTTTTGCTTCTATACTGTTTGATACCGGCGCTGACAAGAGTTTTGTTTCCAACAAGTTCATTAAGTTTTTAGATGTAACCTTAGCTGATGTGGAGACTAGTTACATTGAATTAGCTAACGGGAAACTAATTGAGGCAACTCACATCATTAAAGGATGCAAACTAGGATTATGTGGTCATGAGTTAGATATAGATCTGATGCCTGTCACACTTGGTAGCTTCGATGTAGTTGTTGGTATGGACTGGTTATCCAAGAATCAAGCTGAGATCATCTGTGGTGAGAAAGTCGTTCGTGTACCACTTTCTAGTGGTGAGGTTTTGTCAGTTCAGGGCGAAAAGAGTGGTACAGTCTCAGGAATTATCTCCTACATGAAGGCCCAAAAGTGCTTACGTAAGGGTCATACAGCTTTCCTTGCTCTGATCACTGAAAAAGAAACTGAGGAAAGGAAGATTGAAGATATCCCTGTTGTACGTGATTATCCCGAGGTTTTCCCTGAAGACCTACCTGGTCTCCCACTGGATCGCCAAGTCAATTTCCAGATTGATTTGGTACCTGGAGCCACCCCTATCGCGAGAGCACCGTACATATTAGCTCCAAAAGAACTGCAAGAGCTGTCTACGCAATTGCAGGGATTATGATTATTGGATAAAGGGTTTATCAGACCTAGCTCATCACCATGGGGAACCCCAGTCCTGTTTGTCAAGAAGAAGGACGGAACCTTTCGTATGTGTATTGATTATAGGGAATTGAACAAAGCAACGGTTAAGAATCGTTTTCCCCTCCCGCGCATTGATGATTTGTTCGATCAACTTCAAGGGTCGAGTTTCTATTACAAGATAGATCTGAGATCGGGTTATCATCAACTAAGGACTCGAGATGAAGACATTTCAAAGACTGCGTTCAGAACAAGGTATGGCCACTACGAGTTTTTGGTTATGCCATTCGGGTTGACCAATGCGCCAGCGGTGTTCATGGACCTCATGAACCGAGTGTGCAAACCCTATTTGGACAAGTTCGTCATTGTCTTCATCGATGACATCCTTATTTATTCAAAGAATAAGGAAGAACACGAGGAGCACCTTAGACTAATTCTAGAGCTGCTGAAAAGAGAACAATTGTATGCTAAATTTTCAAAGTGTGACTTCTGGATACGAGAGGTCCACTTCTTTGGTCATGTGGTCAATAAGAATAGGATACATGTTGACCCAGCAAAAATAGAAGCCATCAAGAACTGGGCTACGCCTAAGACTCCGACTGAGGTACGACAGTTTCTCGGGTTGGCTGGCTATTATCGACGGTTCATCGAAGGGTTTTCAAAGATTACTCAACCTCTCACCGCGTTAACTCATAAAGGCACTACGTACAATTGGGGTGACAAACAAGAATCCGCATTCCAGGTTCTGAAGCAGAAGCTCTGTACGGCACCAATTCTGTCCCTGACTGAGGGAACAGATGATTTTGTAGTTTACTGTGATGCTTCTATTCAAGGCCTCGGTTGTGTGCTAATGCAACGCCAGAAGGTGAATGCTTATGCTTCCTGACAATTGAAGGTTCACGAGAAAAACTACACGACATATGACCTAGAGCTGGGAGGAGTCGTGTTTGCACTCAAGATATGGAGACACTACTTGTACGGTACCAAGTGCACCATCTACACCGATCACAAGAGTCTCCAGCACATCTTTGAACAGAAGGAGCTGAACATGAGACAACGTCGTTGGGTCGAGTTGTTGAACGAGTATGATTGTGCGATCAAGTATCATCCGGGCAAGGCTAATGTAGTAGCAGATGCCTTAAGCTGAAAGGAGACACCTAAACCGAAGCGAGTTCGAGCATTGCAACTCACCATTCACACTGGATTACCTGATCAAGTATGTGATGCTCAACTTGAAGCTTTGAAAGACGAGAACCTGAAAGCCGAATCACTACGAGGCATAGAGAAACAATTAGAGGTCAAACCTGATGGAATTCTTTACTTTATGGAACGAATATGGGTTCCTTTCTATGGAGACCTACGAGAGCTGGTAATGGATGAAGCTCACAAGTCACGAAATTCTATTCATCCTGGTTCGGATAAGATGTATCAGGATTTGAAGACCCTATACTGGTGGCCAAACATGAAAGCTGATATTGCCACTTATGTAAGCAGATGTTTAACCTGTTCTAAGGTTAAGGTGGAATATCAAAGGCCATCCGGTTTGCTCCAACAACGGAAATTCCAGTATGGAAGTGGAAACAGATATCAATGGACTTCATCACGAAACTTCCTCGAACGCCCAGCGGATGAGATACCATTTGGGTGATTGTAGATCGTTTGACGAAATCGTACATTTCCTGGAAATCCAGGAGACTGACTGAATGGAGAAGTTGACTCGTATCTACCTAAGGGAAATAGTCTCTCGGCACGGTGTGCCGATTTCCATTATCTCTGATCGTGACGCTCGATTCACTTCACACTTCTGGCAATCTTTACAGCGAGCATTGGGAACGCGGTTGGATATGAGCACCGCTTATTACCCTCAAACCGATGGCCAGAGTGAGCCTACAATCCAGACCTTGGAAGACATGCTGCGTGCCTGCGTGATAGATTTCGGCAGCAGTTGGGAAACTCACTTACCGCTAGTTGAGTTTTCTTACAATAATAGCTATCACACATCGATCAAAGCTGCTCCATTCGAGGCACTGTATGGGTGCAAGTGCCGATCACCTATTTGTTGGGCGGAAGTTGGAGAAAGTCAACTTACTGGCCCTGAACTTGTGCACGAGACGACTGAGAAGATCATTCAGATCCGTAATCGTATGGCAGCAGCACGTGACCGACAGAAGAGCTACGTTGATAAGCGTCACCGATCGTTGGAATTTCAAATAGGTGACAAAGTGCTTTTGAAAGTGTCACCTTGGAAGGGTGTGATTAGTTTCAGAAAACGTGGGAAACTAAACCTTAGATACGTGGGACCGTTTGAGATTGTCAAACGGGTTGGCCCCGTGGCCTATCAGCTGAACCTACCAGAAGAACTTCATGGTGTACACGATATGTTCCATGTTTCAGACCTGACGAAATGCCTTGTAGACGAGACTCTCGTCGTTCCGTTTGACGAGATACATGTTGACGAACAACTACGTTTCATCGAGGAACCAGTGGAAGTTATGGACCGAGAGCTCAAGACACTCAAACATAGTCGTATCCCTATCGTCAAGGTCCGTTGGAACTCAAAGCATGGACCAGAGTTTACTTGGGAACGCGAGAATCAGATGAAGAAGAAGTACCCACAACTGTTCCAGAACCAGGCATCTACTTCTTAAGATAAGCAGGAACTCTATTCAACATACATTACAGACCGCTAAGCCTTGTATTCCCCGTTGAACCTTGAAACATAATGTTCTAATTTTCAGGACGAAAATTCCTTTAACAAGGGGATAATGTGACACACCGTAATTTCAGGTTAACACCATTTCGACTTTTATCGTTATCATTGTTTGAATCGCTATCACCTAAAACGTTTACAAGCATCGCCACCGTCATCGTTAAATATATGATGTTATAAAATACTAACGTCATAAATAACCCCATTTTTAAGATACAAAATGGTGTTTGTAGAGGATTCGGATAAACGGGATTACTTAAGGAATCCTCTTAATTAATATAACTTGCCCATTTACGTCGTTATCAACCGAAATAAATTCGGGAACTCGGGGACTAAGTGCGAGGACCAAACGTGATAAATTGCCAAACTAGGACTGGGTATATAAACCCCTTACCAGGCCTAGTTTTCATTCCACACCCCTCTTCTTCTTCTCCTTCTTCACTTTCTTCTTCTACACCTCTCTACCACACCCTTGCACCAAAACCACCTCGTTTGATCTCGATTTCATCGGTTAAATGCGGCTACAGCTGAGTTAGCACATTTCTAGCAGGTAGGCGACCATGGTCATCCATTTTTTGCTCATTTACATCTGCGATTTCTAGGGTTCCGGGTGCTTGGGTTCAACTCGAGCACATGAGGTCGTGTGGGTGCGTGTGTTGTCCGTCTGCATGTGCATTTTACTTAGATATGTTAGAAGAGTGTTTCTGGAAGTCCTTGATGTGTGAAAACCGTGCACGGAGCAGCCGAAGGCTGTTCAGCCCCTCCAGCAGTCGCGATCTGCTGCACTTCATGACTGGGTCAGTCGTGCGACTGAGTCGTGCGACTGGGCGTGTCGTGTGACTGAGTTCATGCGTCTGAGTCTATCATGGGACTGAGTGGTGCGACTGGGGTGAGTCGTGCGACTGAGTCTATGCGTAGGTGCGTGTCGTGCGATTGAGTCCTGCGGATGAATACTGTTATGCGATTGAGTCAATGCGGATGAATGTGTGCGACTGTGTGTATCGCACGATTGAAGGTCCAGTCGCACGAATGAAGGTTCAGTAGTACGAATGAAGCTGATTCGTACGAATGAAGGTTGAATCATGCGAATGGCTGTTGAGTCGTGCGAATGGGTGCTGTGTGGTACGACTGAATACTGAGTCGCATGAATGAGGGTTTAATCGTACGAGTGAAGCTGATTCTTACGATTGTAGGCCCATTCGTGTGGATGAAGTGTTGATTCGTGCGTCTGGTCCTGTTGTGCGAGTGGAATTGCTGTGAGTGAGTTTTCATCTTGTGTGCAGTGTGCTTATCGTGTGATGTTAAGGTGATATCGACACGAGTACCGTTGCTAATGACAATCTTTAAAATTAACACTATCAAACTTATTAATGGTATCCTAGATCAAACCAATTAACATTTTACTAATACCAACAATCGATTTGTACCACTAATGCTTACTAAGTAATTCTGTAACAACAACAACACTTTTACACAAAAATCATCGACAATGGCAACGATTCTAATACTTGGATCCACATAAGATCCATTGAATGCGTTTATGTGTGTGTCACCCACGATCGAACCAATACGACCCGACCGGACTAAACATTTCTATTAACACTAGACACAACATTAATGCTTAACATAACTGTCAATAGGTGTTTGACCGTTCATTGTAAACAACATTTGGGAGGCTTCCATCCTACATACTTACTACATAATCTGTGAGTCTTGACGGCCCCTATTTTACTTTATCTCCTCTTAGGGGAGAAAACATGCAAACATATTTTATAAATGGTTTTAGTATTATTGATATCGCCTGTTACGTTAGTGCAAACATACATAACAGTCCTTACAATCTCGAACCGTTAGTAATGTGTAGCGAGGTAATTCTGAGTAGTACTACTGGGTTTGACAAACCCCGCCCGGGCTAGTCGCGCTAGCTTGATTGGAGGTCAAACGGGTGCATTATTGACCTAACATTTGTCATGGTCTGGTGAGACATGATGGGGAGACAACAAACATATAGGACATGCAAACAGTCAGCTTCGGTTCAAAACGCTAAGTAACTTGACTATAGGCTAGCTACCTATCGATATGCTTTAATACTTTACCATTTGAACAGTTACCAACATTTTATCTGTGATTAAACCTGTGAACTCACCAACTTTATGTTGACACAGCTTAGCATGTTTTCTTAGGTCACATGAATGCATAAGCTCATGATGCACGCTTCAGGAACGCACTCAGGGCATGCATTCATCAATCTTATTTTCTTGCATTGAACATTTTGTTAGATTTGGCACTTGTAACTTTCATGTAATGGATTTACATTTCGTGTATACGCTTCCGCACTAATGTTTATTTCGTTTATGTTCCTCCGGCTGAAGTCAAATGTTTATTTCTAAATTCATATAGTGTCGTTTGATATGACTGTGTCTGAGATCCTGGTTTGTCACATACCTAACGGTAAAACCCCGTTTGTGAAAACTAAGGGTGTGACACTCAGTCATCCACTAATGCATGTATCCTCAATCGATGTACATCTATAATGTCATGGTCGCTTAAACAGTTGCTTAACAAAATTAATATAGCCCCATGTTGGTTTTATAATAATGTAAATTTTATAAACAATGGAGATTCCGTGCGGGCAGAAATTAATACAGACACAAAGGGCTTCGACAGGAAAGTCGTTTCGCAAACATTTCATAAACATGCTTGAAATTATTTTATAATACTATGAAAATAACCTAGCATGCAAATGAAGTTTAGGAAATGTGTTCACTTTAATATTATCTAGAGCCATAACTTATAATCTTCTAAACCCTTGGTAGCACTTTCGTAATAGTTACCTAAGATTAATGAGGTAAAATACTAGCTTACACGAGGTATAATAGGGGTACTTAACTACAAGTGGCAATAAGGACATGGAAATTTTGCCAAAATTCATCTGCAGGATGCACACTTCCATAGCCTGCTTGTGGGTTCCATCACAGACTGCTAAGCAGGGTGGTCGTGATCCGTGACACAACCCTGGTGAGGATCTTCTTGTCCATCAGATTTTGACACATTGAAACACATGTCACATTCCAAGCCTTTTCATTAGACATGAGTCACTGTAGACGTGCTATCCTTTCTATCGTCATCAACATACCACATGTAAACGAATGAGAATTTTGCTTGGACAACACGTAACGGACTGCTATGGGGTAGCATAGTGGTCCGCTTATGCAACCAGATTCTTAAAACCTTCATCATATGGCGGTCCACCAAGCTTCCTTGTTGCGGTGTTCGACTAGGGTTGAAACCCTATTTTTTTCATTTTTAACCTTGAACTTTTAATTCTTATTATTTCAAGAAACAAAATTTTCAAGGTGTTACAACAAGTGCATTAGTTGAATGACAAGTCGACCTTTCTCAATGGGGACATATCCAAAGAAATATCCGAAGAAATTTATGTAGAGCAGCCCGAAGGGTTCACAGTTCAGTGCAAGAACAATATGGTTTATAGACTAAAGGAAGCCTTGTAAGGATTGAAGCAAACCCCTCAAGTATAATCGTATTCATAATGAGCTTACTCTTTATGTTAAACAAGAAGGTCAAGGTAATGTCATATATGTATGTATGTACATATGATATTATTTGTACTTTTTGCCACTACAAGAAAGAAGGCTTTTGGCGACGACAAATGTCGTCGCTAAAAGACCACAAAGTCTTTTAGCATTATTCCGTCCCCTAAAGTTGGTATCCTAAACGTTTTGGTGATGACATTTAGTGATGACACATGTAGGGCCCACCTTCTTAAAAAGAAAAGAGAAAACAAAATCAAAAAACTAATTAGGACGACATTTAGCGACGACATGTCGTCACCAAAAAATCAAAATTGCAGGTCAAAATTGCTGGTCAAGTTGCAGGTCAAAATTGCAGGTCAACAATCTTTGGCGTGTCGTCGCCAATGTCGTCCCTAAAAGGTTCTGTTGCATCAGATTGCTGCTATTTTTTCTTGTTTCCACCTGGTTTTTTCAGGTAATTTTCCAGAAATAGAACCTGTTTTAAACCCTGTTTTTGTAGCCCAATCAACAACAACAACAACAAACATCATCGAAAGAACATCAAACACATCAATAATACGAAAACCTAAGAATTTGATACCAAATGTACCACACCCATAAGTTTGATAAAAGTTTACATCTAGACTACCAAATGTACCATAAGTTAGCATACTATATATAACAAATATCCACAATCTACCAAATATACCAAAGTTTACACATACTATGAATCACTCATCATCATCCTCGTCATCATCATCATTATCCTCGTCATCATCATCCCCGTCATCTTCTTCTTCCTGGTGGTCTACATGAAAGGGAGGGGGGATCATCCCGAGCTTGTTCCAAAGAGGGGCGGTATATTGCACCACGGTTCGCTGCACATCCTCTTTCGTATACTTTTTGCTACTCGAGGATGATGAAACACTTGTAATGGTAGATTGAGATAGTTTCTGCCCTATTCCCAGGGTCCAACCATGATGTTCCCCTAACACCTCCTCCATTATTTGTTCCTCACTCAATGTGTTATTGGGGTCATCCCTCATCTGGATCATATTGGCCTGCATGGTTATAACACAAATAATATAAGATTAAGTAAAACAAATTACTTTACATAGTAAAAACAATTACTTACATGGTTTGTTACAGTCTGAACCTCTGTAAACACACCATTCCTAGTTCTCATTCGCCTGTACAGGTCAATGGGGATAACACCACGCTGTAAACACATGCATTTAACATAGGTTTAATGTAATTTATAATGTCACAACTATACTTTAAATATAAAACAACTTACATCGTCATAGCGAATCTGGGCTAGATTTTTTCGACCATGGCGAACCATAATCTCTTGCTTTGCTCTGCAACCCTTGTTCGCCTCGAAACGTTTCTAGAATTTTCCCCACACCTATAAACAACAAACTAGTGCCACAGGTCAGCTGGATAATCTTTGGGAGGCGCCTCTTTAAGCATGGGTGCCATTTCAACCCCTCCTCTGGAATCAAAGTGTTTTTGCCAAATTTGTACTTTTGATTTTTATATATATTTCCAAAGTATGTTTCAAGTCCGTGTCTTATAATATCACCCCCAGCTGTTCAAAATGACTGTTGATATCATATTAGTCCTGCAAAATATAAGTAAAAGTTAGAGGCTACTTATATTTTCACAAATACAAGATTGAACTAAAAACACTTAACTTGTATCTCATCAAAAATAGTGCATGTGTCCTGGGGGGGACTTGTTTCCAGGATTCATAGTGATAAGGGATTTTTGAAACAAGAGTCCCAACCAAAGAATTGAAATTATTGCTATTTGGACCAACAACGATGTAAGTCCCCCTTTCTTCTTTCTTAAAATCAATATCGAGGGGTTTTTTTACCATTCTTATTATAAACCGCCTTCAAATTTATATTTTTATTTTTGGCTCTTCTTCCTTTACTCCCCCTACAAATTCAAGTAAACAAATCAAAAATACAAGTCATTAAATCCAAAATTATATCAAGAAAATATAAGCAATTAAATCAGAAGTTTGTCATACCGTCACCAAAACTAAAATTGTCGTCGCCACAGAGTAATTCAATTTATTAATTATTTTTAAATCCGTTTAATTATATATATATATTATATGTATATATATATATATCAATAATGTTTATTAATTAGTTATAAATTCTTTTATATATATATATATTTATATATATATCAATACAATTCATTAACAATTTTTAAATCCTTTTAATTACATATATATATATATATATATATATATATATATATATTGAAGAGATCAAATGTTAACCCTTGTTTATTGCGATAACCCATTAACCCAACTAGTGGTCCACAGCAAGCCACGTCACCATTGTAACTTAGAGTTACAGTGGTAAAACTAGTGGTCCAAAACGAACGTTAAATTTTTTTAAAAAAAATATAGCAAGACTATACTCAAATTAAAGATATTAAAAAGATCTATTTAATGGTGTAATTTGTTTAAAAAAATAACGTCATACAAAAAAGTTAAAAACATTATAAAAAATGGTGGAGTTTTTAAAAATGGACGGAAAATCGTTACATCAGTGGTGTAATGCGATGTAAATGTTAGTTACAGTGGTGTAAGTGTTCGCTATATCAGGGTTAACGAGTTATCGTAATAAACAAGGGTTAACAACGGAACCTTACCCTATATATATATATATATATATTAAACTCTTTTATTATTTATTAGTATATTACGTTAGTTACTAGTTATTATTTAAGTTCTTTACACACGTCTGTCCTTTAAGAAGTTGATGATCTAAAGCCAATTGTTTTTCACACGTGATGTACAAGTCTTTGAAGCAATTCAGTTTCTCTGTCTAGAACATGAACATTTAGGGCTTAACCATTGTTTGTTATCTCATGTGGGGCAAGCATACTGTATAACTCTTGTATGTAGGGATTAATTATTTTTTATCTCATGTAGGCCTAATAGGCCAAATATGCTTCTCAATCATTCATTTGTTCCTATTAGGTTAATCATATTGTATAACCCGTGTATGTAAGGCTTAATCCTCATTTGTCATCTCATGTGAGTCTAATAGACCCAATATGTTTATCAATCATTCGTTTGTACCTACTAGGCCAGGTATTATTATAACTTGTGTATGTAGGCTTTGAACCTCATTTGTTATCTCATGTAGGTCTAATAGGGTAAATATGTTTCTCAATCATTCGTTTGTATCTATAGGGCCAAGCATATTGTATAACTCATGTATGCAGGGCTTAATCCTCGTTTGTTGTGCCAAGCATCCAGAGAAATCGTGTATGCAGGCTTTATACGACATGATTGATCGACCTTTCACAATCAAAGCCTAGTATGTATCTAATCCTCGTATGTTATCTCCTATTGGGCCAAGTATCCAGAGAAATCGTGTATGCAAGCTTTAAACGACATGATTGATCAAGCTTTCATAATCAAAGCCTAGTATGTACATAATCATTTGTACTGATACTTGTTTGTTGTATCCTGTTAGATTACCGGCTCATATAGTTTAGCATGCATATTTACTTTCTTTTATATTAAAAAACCTTAAATAATAATTAGTAATTAATGTAATATATTAATAAATAATAAAAGAGTTTAAATTAAGTTAATAAATAGTAATTATATGTATGTATATATTAATAAATAATAAGAAAGTATAAATCGAATTTATTAATAGTAATCATTTATATATTAATAATTAATAGAAGAATTTAAATCAAATTAATAAATAGTATTGTTTATATATTTATATATTAAAAAATAATTAGTCTAATCACTTTTAGCGACGACATTGTCGTCGCTAAAGTCATCACAAAGCAATGGAGGGAAATTTTCATTAAGGAGGGAATTCAAAAAATTTTAACTTTTTATGAAAATTCTATAGCGACGACTTTGTCATCGCCAAGGTCGTGGCCAAATATTTTGCGGTTTTTTTTCAATTTGGAGGGAAATTTATGGCGACGACAACTGGCGTCGCTGTATTTTTTTGACTTATTTGTTGAAATTTAATACAAAAAAGAATTAGAAAAAAACCTTAGTGACGACATTAGCGACGACAATGTCGTCGCTAAAAGTTTTCTTGGCTTTTTTTAATCAAAGGCTGATTTTTTTTGTCGTTTAGCATGTGTTTGGCGACGAAAACTATGTCGTCGCCGTATCTTTGGTCGCCAAAAACCAGTTTTCTTTTAGTCATGACTATGATTACAAAATTTTAGGATGGTATGAAGGGTGTTTTTCAGGTGACCGATATGGGTCTGCTTTAGTATTTTATGGGCCTGGAGGTAAAACAAACCAACAAGGGAATTTTGTAAGTCAAGAGAAATATGCTCGTAATCTTTTAAGTAGGTTTAGAATGGAAAATAGCAAAGTAGATGCTCACCAATGAATTTCAATTAGAAGTTAAATCTTGAAGATGGAGGTGACACGACTAACAATGAACTATTCAGAGGCTTAATAGCAGGTTTTATTTATCTTACTCATTCTAAACCAGATCTAGTTTATGTTATGAGTTTAGTGTTAAGGTTCATGCAACAACCCTCAAAGATACATTTTGGTATAGCCTGACAAATTCTTAGATATGTTGCAGGCACTCTTCATTTTGGAATTTGGTATGAAAAGGGAATGATATTTCTTTGGTTGGTTTTAGTGATAGTCGGCAAACTATGATGATGATAGAAAAAGTTTATTTGCTTATGTGTTCTTACTACGAAGTAAGGAGCTCAAAGAAGTAGCATATGGTTGCTTTGTCTAGTATCAAAGTTGAATACAAATCTGCTACTATAGCAATCTGTCAGCCATCTAGTTAAGAAGGATACTTGAAGATCTTAGGTTGTTACAAAGAAATCCATGGTGATATATCACGATAACAGATCTGCCATCAATCTGTCTAAAAATCCGGTAATTCATGGCCGATCCATGCATATTGAGTTAAAATATCATTTTATTAGAGAAATGGTAATGCCAAAATAGGTTATGTTGGAGTTCTGTCGCACGAATACTCAGCTTGCAGATGTTCTGACCAAGGCCTTGACAAGGGAGAAGTTTGTGTACTTTAGGTACAAGATGGGTGTAGTGGAGTTTGAATTAAAGGGGGATATTGAAGAATAATTCAAACTCTTTGCATGGGATCTCCCGAAGAATAAGTCAGCATGCACGTGAATAATAAGTTCCTAGTTTCCTGTTTATTATATAAATAAAAAGCCTAACATCTAGTTTGTTAGGTAGTTCTACTTTCTAGGGATGTTGAACTTTTCTAGTATTTGTTTATCTTATACATTGGGGTGGTTTGTTTCTATTCGATGTATGCTTTTCATCAAAATTAAATACTCTAGAGTACCCGTGCACACTTGTATGTTGTAACTGTTCATCGTTTATATAATTGTTTCTCTACCATTATTTAGTTCTTATACCAACAACGCTTGCACTTACAATTTCAAAATAATAGATGTGAAACCAAAATCACACCATCTCTAGGCCAAAATGTATAAATAAAAGTTGAAATATTATTGTAGCGACAATTTATGGCAATAGCACAATATCTAGGTGAAGTGTTTTAAACTCGATTAGAGATGAAACCCGTAAAATAAAATGAAAAATAGAACATGTAAACAGACGACTTATTCCTCAAGAGAATGGTAGTGAATGGCTGGAAAATAGAGAAAATCCCAACTACTTTTATTGTTCATAAAATAGGTAAGATTTAGAAAAACAAATCTAACAAGGGCTGAAAGCGAATGATAAATCATACATGGCGGGTGGGATTTGACGGGCTAATTGGAAGGAATGAGAGTGAGTAATTAGTAAGTAGGTTTTGGTTTTTCAAGAGAAATGGAGGATGGATTCGGACTTCCACGAGTCATAAACTTCCCTAGATTTTCACACACATTGGAGTAGGTCACATGAATGAATTCCTTTAAAAATATAACTACTATATATCTTAAAACGATCTATTTAATGGTGTAATTTGTTTAAAAAAATAACGTCATACAAAAAAGTTAAAAACATTATAAAAAAATGGTGGAGTTTTTAAAAATGGAGGGAAAATCGTTACATCAGTGGTGTAACGCGATGTAAATGTTAGTTACAGTGGTGTAAGTGTTTGCTATATTAGGGTTAACGGTTATCGCAATAAACAAGGGTTAACAAAGGAACCTTACCTATATATATATATATATGTATGTATGTATATGTATATGTATATATATTATAAAGGGTCCTAATGGGGACACCGCTGGGGTTTTTGGTGGTAGGCCGGGTCAAACGGTCACGGTTAGGCTTGCGGTCACATTTTGGTACCTAACCGTGACCGCAAGGGCTTGCGGTCACGGTTTCTGTTTGGCCTACCCGTGACCTCGTGACAACAAAACGACAAAATGGCCTGATAAAGTTGAAAACCGGTCAACAAACCGTCACGGTTTGGCCTACCCGTGACCTCTAGGGTACGAAGTATCAGTTTAAGGTACGAGGCAGACGTGATTTTGACAAATGGGCCGGGATTCGCGCCACGAATCGTAACGTGGAGGCCAAACCGTGACGGTTTGTGCACTAGATTTTCACCTTAAATACCTTTCTCTTTCAACACTCCACATCTCATCCACAATTTGAATTTTTTTCATTTGAGCTTTCATTCATCCAACACTCGAGATTTTTCAGCCTTCGTCATTTCAAAAACACGTTAATTCGAAAACAGTGTCTGGTTCAGGAGATCATTATCAAAACCCGAAGCTTCCAGATTTGAATGAGGTGCCACATATCGAAGATTCGAACCAGGTTGAACTAGTATATGTTTTATTATAACTTATTATTTGAAATATCTAACCATTATCTTTCTTAGGAATATTACGTATACGAGAGTCACCCTTCATGGGGGGAGGAGGAAACCAACCCGTCGAACACATTTGCTCAAGAGGCGTACAACTCTTTATTTGGACCGATAGGTTACGGTGAAGGGTACAGATATCCCCCTTGCAATTCTTACGGGCATGTCCCGAACTTGTACCACTCACAAACAGAGCTAGATTACGGACATCCCCCGTACCAGTCAGAACTAGAAATTACACATGTGTCGGATACTTTTAATGGGAATGACACAGATGAGAGTGACGGTTCGGTTCACCTCAAAGAAAACCATGGGGACACCGCGGAGCATGATGGGGATAAGGATCGGATAAGAAAGGCTACGGTTTCTTATAAAACCGATAAAGTACGAAGATTTTTTATTCTTTTGTTTATTTTATTTTTTTATTTGTTTTATACATTGTTTTTATATCTAGCTTTATCATTTTTTCAGTATTTTGATTCTCGTGTGGACTTGGAGAAGTGGGTTAAAATAAGAGGACGCGAGCATGGGTGCGTCATTGTGGTGGGTCGGTCACGAAAAATAGATGTGGAACTATTATGCAATCGTAGTGGTGAACCTAAATTCACTGGCACAAGTAGACGTTCTGGGAGCATAAAGAAAGGATGTCCCTTTAAACTCGTAGGGAAGTACATAGGAAAGAGTGACAGTTGGATGTTAGAGGGGAGAAACGAGACGCACAACCACGATCCTGTTGTGTACGAGGAGGGCCACACGCATCTTAGGAAGATGACCGCCGAAGAAATTGATCTTGTCGAGAAGTTACACAGGCAGCACGTGCGGCCACGACATATCCATTCAGTCGTAAGGGAGCACTTTCCCCACAGCGTCTGTGTTGTTCAAGACATATACAATCTGACGTCGAAGTTTAGGGCTGAGGGGAGAAAAGGCATGACACCAATGCAGGAACTTGAAAACCTGCTACAATCTAAAGAGTTCGTGTATGAAACACGAACGAATGCAACTACTAAGGCCGTGGAAGATGTTTTCTTTTGTCATCCTACTTCGTATAAAATGTGGCGCGCATTTCCGCATGTGATGTTGATAGACATGACGTACAAGACCAATATGTACAACATTCCGTTTGTTCAGGTTATTGGAGTTACGTCGACGTCGAAGTCGTTTTGTATTGCGCATGCATTTATATCGAGGGAACGGCAAGATAACTTCATATGGGTACTGGAGTGGATCAGAGATATGCTCGATGGGTGTGTGGAGCCCCGCGTTATTGTCACAGACAGGGACCTGGCCCTGATGAGCGCGTGTGACACAGTGTTCCCGAGTGCTACTAAAAACCTATGCAGGTGGAACGTTCAGGAGAATATCAAAAGATGGTGGAATATCCTTTTCAAAACCGACATGTGGAAGGATTTTTCTTACTGGTGGAAGACCTTGTGTTCGTCTCCCACAGAGGCAATGTACGATTACAATTGCAGGAAGATGGAAGAAAAGTTAAATGAAGATGGTAAACGTGGTAAGAATTTCGTAGTTATTTTTACTCTAATAATTTATTTGTTCATTTTATAAAATTTGTTATTTCTTTCAGAGGTATGGGAATATATTGGAATAATTGGTTGGTGCCGTACAAAGAAAAAATTGTTACTTGTTGGATGTACGACCACCTTAACTTTGGTGAATTTACAACTAATAGGGTTGAGGGCCAACATGCCAACTTCAAGAGTTACCTCACAGGGACCAACAATACGTTGCATACACTTGTCGGATATGTTTGTGACCTCGTGCGCGGCCAGGAGGTTGAAATTTGTAAAACATTCGAGGTGTCCCGTGTGAAAATTAAAAAAGACCATCGACTGCCATTGTTTTCAAAATTACATTATAAAGTATCCATTTTTTGCCTTAGCCTCCTTGAATCAGAGTTGACGAAAATGGAAATGATTCAGGAGTCTGGGGGTTCATGTGGACACCAGTTGTTCACGTCCATGGGCTTGCCATGTGCTTGTCGTTTGGAGATATACATCTGAGAATGTTATATTTTTCTTAATATTTTTCACTAATAATTTAACCTTTAAATCCAGTCACAAGTATCCACTCGATGCGGTAGATCCACACTGGAGGAAGCTTGACTTCGAGGTAGCGTACGTCGCGCCGCCTGAACCCGACTACGATGTGAAATTTGATGACTTGAAACAAAAGGTTATGTCATCTCCCAATCCTCAAGTAAAGAAAAATTGTTTAACAAAGTATTTGACTCTTTGTTTAAGAGCAAGTCAAAACTTAATGAACCTGAGGTGCGTCATGACCGACGTGGTCGTCCAAATATAAAGGAGCAACAAAGAAGAGCAGACCCCAATACATCATAGTATGAGGCTGCTAGACACAGCTCCTATACTTCCTCACAACAAACTATGCCTGACCCGGCAAGGCATAGCTCATATACCCCTCAGTTTAAAATGCCCAACGACCGTTCTAATCAGGCAAAGGCTGCTTCAAATGTACCGATTATGGGAGCTGCCCTAGGGTTTCCTTTAATATTAAAACCAAAGGACGTGATAAAAGTTATGAAGTTTAAGGATCAGCTGCCCCAATGGATTCACCGGTACGCTTCGACTATAAAAGATGTGCGGCCTGATGGTAACTGTGGTTTTCGGGCGATCGCGGTGGCTTTAGGGAAAAAGCAAACTGAATGGGAATGGGTTAGGCATAAAATGTTGTCGGAGATGGACAGAAACATGTGGTATTGGCGGAGCAATTTGAACCGCGAGATGCCCGGCTATTATGATTCTGTTCGTAATAGCTTAAATTGGTTTGGCACGACTCAACCCGCACCCGATACCCATTAGCTAACTTTTCGGCCCATGGACTCGTAATTACGAAAACATTCACCTGTATTGTGCATCTTATTTCTTCATTTGGCAGCCAGACATGGTTCCCGCTGAGAATAGCCCCAGAGCCATCATTCAACTATCCAGTTGTCGCACTTGCTAATATTAACGAAGATCACTTTCTTTGCATACAATTGGAAGGGGATTACCCAATGCCCAGTGTGAGCTATCATTGGCCGAGATATGCATATCAACAAGCACTAG